>JAXQQM020087279.1:0-311321 GCA_034641835.2 Pinus albicaulis
TTAACACGGAAAAAAAAAAAAAAATTACATATCCATATATATACATATATTACTTATTTTAAATTTCTAAATGTTGAAAAATCAAATACACAACATAAACAAATATTAACATTATATCATATTAATATAAAAAAATAAAACTCATTATTATTATCTCATTATTAAATGTAAAAGTAATCTAAACTAAAATGAAATCCCTATATCACAGTGTCCTATAAAAGAAAATCAAAATTTATAAGAAAATATTCTATAAACAATTGAAAATAATATTAAAACAATTTAATTTAAATTAATATCTAAATTTTTTTAAAATATACATCTTTCATAATTATTATATACTTAATTTTGTATTAGAATTATATATATATATATATAGATATAATAAAAAGTTTCTAACATTTCAATGCACACTCCAGTACATGACAAGCGATAAAATTCTTGAAAATGGTATCTAAAAGCTTCCAATATATTAAATTTCTAGCTAACTACCTTTAAGAATAATATATGTAGGGCTTCAGGATTTTCTTTCAAAATTGTTTATGATAACCGACAATGCATAAGAAATCGTAATCCTTTAATCCTTTATTTTATTGGCCGTTAGAATTTTGGAATTGCTGAATATTAAAAAAAAACATAACTCAATCGACTACCTTTACGACTAATATATGTAGCGCTTCAGGATTTTCGTTCAAAATTGTTTATGATAACCGACAATGCGTAAGAAATCATAATCCTTTAATCCTTTATTTTATTGGCCGTTAGAATTTTGGAATTTCTGAATATTAAAAAAAACATAACTCAATCGTATTATTGGAAGCGGTTTCAGGTACAACTGACACTAGCATAACAAAAAAAACTACTACTACATGTGAGAGCTCCATAAAACCATCAAATAGACCACACAATCACAGGAAAATACGAGAATATTGTAAAGAGAATAAACAGAAAAGTAGGAAGTACTTGACTGAAAATATTGTTTTTCTCGTTTGTCGTGTTACTTTCCCATCAATAATTACGATTGATCTAAATATGTTAGATCGATCACCCAACGAAACAAAATACTTAATTGGACCTGGATTCGTTCGTGAATTTAACATGCCAGAGCTCCATAAATCCCTAAAATAGACCACACAATCACAGACAAATACAAGAATATTGTAAAGAGAATAAACAGAAAGGTAGGAAGGACTTGCCTGAAAATATTGTTTTTCTCGTTTCTCGTGTTACTTTCCCATCAATAATTACGATTGATGTAAATATGTTAGATCGATCACCCAACGAAACACAATATTTAATTGGACCTGGATTCGTTCTTGAATTTAACAATATTTAATTGGACCTGGATTCGCCGGAAAAGCAAATTTCCGATAGCTGAAATGGCAGATCTAACATTAACAACTAATAATAACCACCCATGACGAGCCGAGCCGGAGTTTGATATAGAGATGTTCGATGGATTTACGCTCTATGAATTATTCGCTATAGTACGAGAATTATTCATAGAGACATAAAGCCATCGAGCATCTTTATATCTGGAATTATTCATAAAAAAATTCCGTGATGCATTGCTTTATCAGGGCAGTTTCTCTTTATCACAAAATGTCATAAGGAATTGCTTGATTTTGATTAAGGTTATCGGATTATAAAGACTCAAAACGGTACATGCTAGTAGTAACTCTCACACATGACACGTAGGTAATTTTAGCTTTCTAAAACTTTAAAACTGAACTCTATAATGGCTAAAGTTAAAGTTATACGATTATAAAAACTCAAACCAGTACATGCTAATAGTAACTCTAACACATGACTCACAGCTAACTTTAGCTTTCTAAAAATTTAAAACTAAACTCTATAACTTGCTTCATTCATACATTCCTCTCACACATGACTGATAGCTAAAAATTAAAAACTGAACTCAAGGTTACCCTCTACAGCCTGTTCCGACGTTTTGTCTTCCAGTTGTTAACTGCTTCATGTCCTCCCCCACAAATGTATAACGTTTTGCGGAAATATACTCCAGTTATTGGCGGAAATATACTCGAGTTATTTGGGGAAAATAACGTTTTGCGGAAATATACTCCAGTTATTTGCGGAAAATAGCTAGCTGGGGTTTCTTTAAAACTGAATTGTTAATGTTAATAATCAATGCAAATAACTGGGGTTTCTTCAAAATTGAATTGGAAATATTAAAAATTAATTTAAATAGTGTAAGGTCAAAAATATGTTGTAACGTTATATATATATATATATATATGTGTGTGTTTTGTTATTTACTAATTTTTTTAATATTAAGGAAAATATTTTATTTTATTTTTTAATTTTAAATTTGTTTATATATATAATTTTGTTTTTTTTTAATTTATTGTTTTATGCATCTCTTAAATTGCCACAAGGATTTTCAATTAACACCATATATGTGTTCATAAGAACATCTTCATGTTCCTACCGAGCCTCTGAACATATGTTCATATTCTTCCTGGGAATTATTGTTAGTATTTTTAATCTTATTATCATTATTTTAAATCTTATATTAAGTTTATTTCACTAGCACATTGGATTGGGCATTTTAAGAATGATTTAGAAAATTTAAGAGTGAGAAAGATATATTAACAATTCACTATTAGATGTAGTCATCAATTAGTTCAATGTTAGTATGTTAATTGGATTTGATTTTTTTTTAATCTTATAAATTATTTTTACATTATAGAAAAGTATATAAATATTTGTTTTTCTCTTTATTAAATTGCACCTAGTTAATTAGCATTGATCTTTTAAAAAATCAAACCCAACATCACACATGAGGACATCCAAAATCCCAAACTAGAACTAGCAAAATTAAATATTCACAATTGATGTGGTGTTAATGTTCCTACGAATTATTATACCATACTTGAAACACTAAAGATCCCTCATGGATGTCATTAGGGATAAACATAGCTACCTTTATCACTTTTTTAGCAAATGCAAAAGGAAAATCGACATATATTCTAATTACAAGAGAAAGTTGTTTGATATTATAGGATAGGTCTTGATAAAGACTAAATTAGTGATAAAAAAATTTCAAAACAATAGATGTTGACACAAAACAAACTTATAGGAAAAAGAGAGAGTATATAAAATGAATCCAAAAAATTATATCATCGTTGAAATAAATCAATACAAAAAGTATTTAATTAAAAATAAACTACAATATCGTTCATTATTCATGTTAGGGCATAGTGGAATCAAACCAAGTACCTCCTGCATATAAGGCAGGGGCTCTTCCATTGAGCTAACACCCTTTAAATAATTATGTGATAACTTATGATACCTATTCTATTAAGGTCAAACCTAATGTGTACCTAACCTTAACCCCATTGAAGTTTCTTAGCATAGCTAGAAAATTTTCCAGGTATTGAACCTAGAGTGTCATTACTTCAGGCTAGAGTCCTTCCACAGAGCAGGACAACAATTCAATGTTACTTTGGGTTTCTCTTTTCATCCAACTAATTTATAAAATAAATTTCATGTAGTTTACTTTTCTAGATTGAATGGAATCATGTGAAATATTTCATATCTCTATGGATACTTCCAGTGCGATAAGAAATTCCTTCTAACGTTACGAAGTATAATATGCATGGACATGTACCTTCTCTCCAAAATTACCAAATTAATGGTATTACAATTTCGTATGTCCTTCTCTATAATTGTTATTGAAAATGATTCACAGTTGAGTACCTCGCTATAAAAGAGAAAAAATGGTTTGTTATTATCACAAGGACTTAGACATAGTAATTTTAATCCCCTATCGTTGGATAGATTACTTCATATCCCATGCGACAAAGGTAACATTTACTCTCCTTCGGGTGATTTATGCATGATTTTTCTTTTCTATTTATGGAGATAAGTGCTCATATATATTCATGTGAAGATCCTTCTTTTCCCAATATTTGAATAGAAATGTTCTTACCCTACCATGATTACCTCCAACTAAAACTACAAGAATGGGCCCCTTTCTTACATGAAACTCCCAAGACCATGAGGTGACTGATATAAACACTTCAGGTTAGTTTTAGGACAAGCACCATCCTATCTTGATACAAAGTAGCCCTAGGATAGGTCCACAATGCAATGAATTTTTATGGCATTCAATTTGATCTCAGGATGCCCTTTTGTTGTATAGCATCCCTACACGCAAGTTTTTTCTTTGTTCAACATACAAAACAAATCCTTTTGAGATAATAAGATATGCATTGTTATATAATATTGCCATTTTACCTATAATATAAGATATGCATTGTTATAGCATCCCTACAAGCAAGTTTTTACATAAGAAGTAGAGACAAAATAGATAGAACACATACTAATCTCAACTATAACTTCTTTTTTTAGCATAATAATATAAAAATTATTATAAAATATACATTTCTATTATCTCACCAGGAACATAGACAAAACAAATAGACTTTTATAATTTAATATTAAAGAATTTTAAAGAACCATAAAAATAACTACAACAATTAAAATTTATTTTTCTCATTTTTGTAATTATTCTAAGAGTCTCGGCAAGCTCCAAACAATATACCCACAAGTGGGATGTTGGTAATCTCAATCAATATTGGTCACTTGAATAGTTTAATTCCTTCAAAAATGACTTTCCTCCTCAACCCCTACTCATGAGGTTTGAACCTGATATATCGTGGGGATTAAAGTTCAGTCAAATCAACTGATGTATACCTCATAAATAACAGTTAAGAAATATTAAAAAAAAATAACTGCAATGAACATTACATATTTGAGGTAATTGAAATCGAAGTTCTGCATGTAATTTCTTTCATTTGCAATGTATTCATATGCTCACATAGGTTCCAATAAATATAGATAAAATATTTCCTTCCTATTAATAGAAATATTAGTAATGTCATAAATAACTGGCACTCACCCTATAATGGCACGTAACAAAAAGTGATGTCGCTCGTGGGTTCTATTATAGAAAGAGTATTCCGAAGGAATCATGTTCACATGATCTCCTATATACAATGATAATTTTGGCATGTTATGCTATTCCAGTGCAAGAAATTTTCTGTTACAGAAAGGGTATTCTGAAGCAATCATGTTCACATGATATTTTATATATAATGATAATTTTGGCATGTTGTGCTATTCTAGTGCAAGAATTTCTCCTCATCTTGAATTGTAGGACATGTAAAATACATGAGCTTTATTGAAGTGAGTTGTACTAAGTTTTTCATTCTGTTTCATCTATTTCATAAACCATCCTTCTGATGCTATAAGAAATTCATGAGATCCTCATGAAAATAGGGCTTATGTCCATTGGGATAGACATATTCCTTCAATACCTTGTCCACCATTACATAGCTCTTGAAATTGGCCTCACTTATTGTTAGGTCCCTATATTACTAGTATAGTCCCTTATTGTTGTTAGTGTAACCCCCTTATTTTTATTATTGTACCCTTGTAACCCCCATATTTTTATTATTGTGCCCTTAAATTATTATTGTTGGGTCGGCTAGGATTACATTGTGGCCCCATGGACTCCTATATATAGAAAGGAGGTTTTGTAATTTGAATCATCCAAGAATTTTTCATTCATGTAATGTATTGGAGGTTTCCCCCTCGCAGTGGCTTATTTCTAAGGTGTTGATATCTCTTTTCTTCTATTTTTGGAGCTGGTTTCACAACATTTGGTATCAGAGCTCGGGATTCTAGGGTTTCGTTGCTCCAAACAGGTCATTGTGGCATTTTCTCTATAAATTTTTTTCTACGAAGGTTGAGAAGCTGAAATTTTTAGAGTGCGAAGTTGAAATCCTAAGAAACAACGTCGCAAAATTTCAGAGCTTGGTTCGCAATATTTTCAGAGATATGATCTATGGAAGTTAGGTCTTTTTGCAGGCTCCTGAATTTCACTTAAAAAGGTCATTGCAGAATTTTCACTATAACTTTTTTTCTACGAAGGTTCCAAAGATGAAATGTTTAAAGCACAAAGCTAAAATCCTTAGGAACATCTTCACAAAATTTCAGATCTTGGTTCGCAATATTTTTGGAGATATGATCCATGTAAGTTAGGTCTTTTTTATGCTCCCGAATTTCATCTCAAAGAGGTGATTGTGGGAAAATATTCATAACTCTCTCTCTGAGCATCGGATTGGAATTTTGTAAAATATGACTGAAATCACACGGACTATAGTTTCTTGTCTATAAATTTTAGATACAAAGGTGCAAACAGTAACACGTGGTAAGTCGTACAAGTTCGTTCTACTGAACCAGTCCATAATTAGGTCATTGTGGGAGATTGGACATAAATTTTCCTTGAAGAATCCAAATCAAGTTAGAATTGTGGCATTTGAGAGAAGCTTCAGAGGAATAATATAGAGCTGAATTTTAGATATTAAGGATCTGCAATTTTAGAGATAAGTTAATTTCAATATCGAGCTCCTCAAAAGAAAGTAGAAGATGTGTATTGTTTTACCGAATTGCATAAGTCTTGTTTGAAGAATCAAGTTGAATTGATTCCAAGGGAATATTATAGAATAGATATCAATATTGGATTCTCAAATAGCCCCTAAAAAAAATTCAACATCCATTAAGCCTTTAGAAGGCTCTACTATGACTCTTGAAGACGAAGAATGGAAATATGACATATCAAAATTACAAGAGCAAGTGCAAAAAATTTCGTTCTCACAAAGAGCAACAAAAAATGACATGGAAGTTTTGAATAAAGGCATTGAATCTAAGATGGATGGTTTGAAGATTGGCATGGAAGCTAAGATGGATGGCATGAAAGCTGGCATGGAATCTAAGATGGATGACATGGAAGCTAAGATGGAAAACATGAAGAATGATCTAAAAGAAGACATGGAAGGTTTGACAAAGTTGATACAACAAATGTTTCCTAATGGTGAAAATATAGTAGAGGAAACTCATGATGAGAACAAAATAAATTGTAATCGTAATTTCATAAACTCTAATGTTGGAGGGAAGAACCACCATATTCCAAAAATGGATATGAGGAACTTTGATGGAAAGGATCTTGTAACATGGATACTACATATGGAGAAATATTTTGATCTCGATAATGTGCAAAACACACAAGAGTTACGAATTGCAACTTTACATTTAGAACAAAATATATTTGTAATGTATCGATGGCTTTGCTCCCGTAAAAAAATTGTCACTTGGTCAATTTTTATGGAGGAAATGATAGCACATTATGAGGATACAAGGAGAAACACCTTCTTTAGCCAATTGATAAATCTCAAACAAAAGGGTTTAGTGGGGGAGCACATTGAGGACTTCCAAAAATTGAATATAAGGGTAATTGATATTCCAGAGGAACACAGAATTGATCTCTTCATAGGTAATTTAAAGGATAACATCCAAGATGAAGTTCGAATTTTGGAACCTAATTCAGTGGAGAAGGCATTCAGGTTGGCAAGAAAAATTGAATGTAAAATTATGGCAACAAGGAATCCTACCACTCACTTCTATAAAGAGGGAAGTGTTGCTACTCCTATATTTCAACAACTTATAAGGTTGACACCACAACAATTGGAAGAAAAAAGAGAAAAAGGGATTTGCTATAGTTGTAAGAGAAAATACAGTAAAGGTCATAAGTGTGCTGAGAAGAAATTATTTTACATAGATTGTGAAGAGGAAGAAGAAAATGAACAAGAAGAGGATATACACCATGAAACAACCCTAGAAGAGGAAGAAATGAGTTAGACTGTATCGTGTAATGCATTGGCAGGAATTACCACTCCTCAAACTTTAAAGATAGAAGGAAATATCAAGAAGAAAAAGGTAATAGTGTTGATTGATTCAAGTAGTACCCATAATTTTATTCATTGTAAGGTAGCCAAGAAATTGAATTGTTTCCTATACCCAACACTATAATGTCAAGTGATGGTTGCAAATGGAGGAACTATAAATTTCTCTAGAAAATTTCATAATATCAAGCTAACCATGGGGGAATATGTATTGAATAGTTCAATTCTTTCCATTCCTATGGGAGGTGCTAATGTTGTACTAGGAGTACAATGGTTACAATCTTTGGGGATGGTAGCTTTTAATTTTCAATAACTTTTCTTCAATTTTTTTTCAGAAGGAAAGGAAGTTGAATTACGAGGTATTGCAGGGAAGTTGGGAAAGATAATAAGCTCTAATGTCATGACAAAGCTTCTAAATAAATAACAACGGGGTATAATTGCACAATTATGCTCACTCGAAGTTCCAACATCAAAATCATCTATTTCTACAAATCTCCAAAAATTCTTGGACAATCATTCCAAGATTTTTGAAATTCCCAAAGGAATCCCACCTATTCTTGATCATGATCATGCTATTCATTTGATTCCAAGAATTTTTCCTCCAAACATCAGGCCTTATAGATATCCTTATGTCCAAAAGAGCGAAATTGAACATATGATTGCAGAAATGTTAGAGGCGGGTATAATTCAGCCTAGTCAAAGTTATTTCTCTGCTCCTGTAGTATTGGTACACAAGAAGGATGGATCATGGCGCATGTGTCCTGATTATAGGGAGCTCAATAAGCTCACCATTAAAGATAAATTTCCCATTGTTTTGATTAATGAATTATTAGATGAATTACATGGAGCAATTTATTTTACCAAGTTGGATCTTCGTTCAGGATATCATCAAATTAGAAGGAACACTGAAGATATTCTGAAAACAACATTTCGAACTCATATGGATACCAATTTCATTAGGATACCAATTTAGAGAGATATGCAAATATGGTTTTGTTTGGGCTGAGGGTTGGTTCCTGTTACCATAAAATCTACACGCCTAGTCCAAACTCTCTGTAGGCACTCTAAGTCTAGGGAAACAATGAGATCAACCATCACTATCACTGTAGTGGTTTTCCCCTACTATTTTTTGGTTGGATACTATCTCCACAAGGTAGGCTTCTCCAACACGACTTGGAGGTTAGATGACTAAGGAATTCTAAGCCAAATGGATTTTTAAGGAGCTTGTTAATTTAGACAAGCTGGAAAGGTAAGGTTCGTGGTGAGAGAGAGAGAGAGAGATGATGGATCAAAGGAAACTATCATCATAAGCATATAAGGCTGACTTAAGTTCTATATATTTTCAAGCTAAATTTCCCTCTAGCCACAATGAATTTACATATTGTAGTTACAAATTAGATTTTTAGGATAATACACTTCTTGGAGCATACATAACTTTTAACAATAACTTTAAAATAGCCAATTAAGGGTATTATTGACAAAACATCAAGTCTATTGAGGGCTAAACAAGGGGAAGGTTAGCACAAGTTATCTAATAGCAGAAAATAGACTAAGAAAAAAGCAAACCCTAGACGTCAACCCTAAAATTAGTGGTGAAAAATGCATGATATGATGTATTTTTTGTTTTCAAAATTAATAGATGAAATTCAAAATTTATGGCAATGAAAGATATATAAAATCAAGCTATAAATGCATACTTTTCCACAATGTAACCCATGTTTATCATAAAATTAAAAAAGCTGGAAAATTTTGTTTTGATCGATACACAAGGACTAATGCCTTCAATCAATTGGGCATATTGATTCAAGAGGATGGGGTTAAAGGAAGAGGAGCTTGGACAAATATGGGGGAGAGAAACTATCTCTCTGCCAAACACTAGAGACTTTAAATTTAAACAGATGTAAGGTGAAGGGATGGAATCTAATTCGCTTAATGGATACTTGAGAACAAATTTCACATATGAAGAAACAAGTTTTAATAAAAGATATAGATTTTATTAATATGGCACAAGATAAACCCTAATTCAAATAATTACAAAAAATGGAATAAAATAACATTAAAATTACACCATTTATGCAAATCATTACTTCATCAATCCAAGAAATTCTCTCCATGCAAAACATATTCACCCTAAGATAATTCAATACCCTAATAAGCCATTTCAGCCAAGAGAAAGAATAGAAACTAGTGCACACTCTTTCTAAGACAAATAGTTGAGTGTGTGTCATAATTATTCACTCAATTTGACTCCCCTCTATTTATAGATGGTAACCAAGTCTAGTTGCGTTAATTTACAGGTAAAAACACTAAAAATTTACTTTAAGTTCCCACAAGGTCAATGGGTCACAATTCGATCTATAATATAGTGTTCATAATGATAAAACATAATGAAATTACTGCTTTTTCTCCACACATGTGGGAATAAAGAGCTTGAACACGACGTCAACCTCATAAATTGAGTATCTCCATCAAGAAATGTGCCAAGAAGGGTCCAAGATTTTTCCTCACTCAAATTCATCTTATCAATATGAAAGGATGCATCTCCAAGTCACAAATTCTTATCCTTATGTCATCATTTGGAATCCCCCCATCATCAATCTAAGGCATCCAATGGTGATGTTATAGGCCTAAGGCGTGACATCATCATCAAATTGTGTACTATATGTGAAAATAATTTGAAGTCATCTTCATCATGAGGGCTTTGGAACAAGGAAACACTAATCAAGAAGGTGGAAGTCTAGCTTAGGGGAATCTTGGGCCCTTTGGCATACATAAATTTCAACAATTCCCTAGTTTTTGTGCTTATTTTTTCAATGGGTTGAAGTGTGGAAGGTGTCAGACATCAATGTGAGGCTTCCTCAAGTGTTACTAGCAAACACTAATATATGTGGTGAGACATTAGGTTGTAAAGTGATAAGTGCTCTTATGTTGGGCTAGATGCCTTCTTCAAGGGGTTGGAGAAGTGTCAAGCCATCTCAAGGCATATCCAATGTACCTAACATTAAACATCTGAGAAACACCCTTAAGATCAAGTGATATTAACATCATTAGGTAAATAAAACATAAAGTATAATAGTGGAACACATCTAATGCCAACGGCACACAATTATTTCACACAAGTATCATCTTCAAATGTCTATCTAACTCATTATTTGTTAAAAAATTACCACATTTATCTCTATGATGGCTATGGAAATGGCCTATTAGGTGCTTTCAACCGTAAGGGGGAGGATATTTTCTCGGTGACAAATCAATCCAAAAGTGCATGTGATAGATGTTAAATGGAGTTAGAGAAGGAAGGATTCTGATAAATTTAGAAGTGCATTATATTTGGTAGAGGAACCCACAAGTAAAGCTAAGGCACAATTTTACTGTATCTTAATTTTGACTTAGGAAAATTATAATTTTCCTATAGTCAAAAAGTAAAGTGATCTCAACCATCCATTGATATTTAATCAAAGTCATTTGTGGAAGATGAAAGGCCAAGTCACCTTTATAAGGAGAGAAAGGGCGTAAAATTGGCTCATTATGCACTAAATGACTTGTGTGTTCAACTCTGCAGAGAAGGGTTTATGAAATCAGTGCATTAGGGCAGAAAGAGAGGCCATATAGCCTCAACGAATTCCTTCAGCCAACGTACATTTCTTCGAGGGCTGAGTTAGCTTACGCAAGAGGGTTTAATTAGCTTGTATGAGTCTGTACAAATGCACATGCAAGGAGGCTTAGGTGGTTAGAGGTGCACAGATAAATGTGTTGGGGGACAAAAAATTGAAGGGAAAGTTTTCCTCTGATTTGTAATAAGTATTTCATATTTTTTCTAAGAAAATTAATAAAACAAAAGTTGGCATGGTTTCCTTAGTCGGAGTTTCCCGGGTAGTTTCTTGTGTATTGTTTTTATTGATTTCTTGTGTCTTTTTTAAATTATTTTCCATTGCTATTATTTGTCTGAAAACTCAATGTATTTAGTAAAAGTGTTTGGAGTTTAGTTTTCAATCTCTTAATTGCAGATTTTTTATTAAATTAGTAGTTGGTTATTAGAAAGCTAACGTGATATCAGAGTGGTTCTATGATTGAAGACTAGAAAGCACGCTATTTTCCTCAGGAGTATGTGAAAGATGCAAGAAAGGGGACGTAATTCACTTCAGGGTTGTGCTAGGGTTTCTTGTTGTGTGGCGTAGGGAAAATCTATGGGAGGATTTTATGCTAGCCAGATTTGCACAAGGTTTTTTGGGCAGATCAAATAAGTTTGATGGCATATTTGGGGCTAATATTTGAGGATCACCTTGATGGGCCCTCAAATATATATTCTTGGAAGGAGAGGACCAATTTAGTTTTGGAGGAGTAGGGAGTTTGTTGAGATTCCATCAGCCACACCAACAAATCCTCAACAACTAGACTAGCATAAAAATAAGGACACAAAGGCTATAATAATAATCCTTGAAGGAGTTAAGGATCACATCATACCTCACCTATCCAGGAAGAAGACAACTTAGGCTATGTGGACAACTATGTTACGGTTGTACAAGGGCACGAGTGAGCCCAGGAAGCTGGTACCCAAAGGTAAATTAAAAAATATCAATATGACTATGTCTAAGTCTGTGATCTCTTACCTAATTAGATTCACCCAAGTGAAGGATAAGTCAGCTAAGATTGGGGAGATAGTCTCAGACAAAGACTTTGATATTTTTGGATTGTTGGGTTTTTTGAAATCATGGGAAAATGTATTGATGCTTTTAGTAGTAGAGAAAATCTAGTAGGATGGGAGAGGCTATAGAGTTATTGCATACAATATAATATTCATAAGAAAGCCAAATATGGGTCTCATGCAAAGGCTCAGCAAGAGGAGAATTTTTCCCTAGTTGGAAAAAGGGGCAAGGCCAAGAGCAAGAAAAATCTAGGAGGGGTTGAGTTTAGTTCAAGAGGAAAGAAGAAGAAAGATTCAAAGATTGCAACAAAATGCTTCTCATGTCATCAGTTTGGGAACTAATCCCCCAAGTGTCCAAACAAGAAGAAGGGATCCAAGAATGATCACGTGGCAACATCAGTAGAGGTGGAGGAGTTTACTTCTTAGTTTGAGAGGGATTTTTTTCTCATAGATTGCATGGAAATACCAATGTCTAGCAATATGTGTTATATTGATAGTGGATGATATTGTCATATGATTGGGAAGAATGGTTATTAGGTTATATTCAGTAGAGTAAAGGCCTTCTCAAGCCTTTCATTTATAGAGCAACTAGTTTTAATGGAGTGAGGGTGATGAAATTCTACATCTTACAATTTGTGACAATCACAACCTTGAGCAAAAAAGAGATCAATGTGCATAGATGTGACCTTAGGGAGCTTTGGCATAGGCAGATGGGTCTCCTACACCATGGAGCACTAAATATTCTGAGGGAGGTTGCCATAGGGATTCCAGAGTACAATGTAGATCAACATTACATATGCAGGGGCTACACACTTGGAAAGTATGCCAATACATCCTTTCCCAACAAAGACAAGAGGGACAAGAGCATCTTGGAGCTGGTACGTTCGAAATTACGCGGACCATTTTTCTCTCCATCACTGATGGGATAGATATATTATGTCACCTTCATTAATGAGCACTTGAGAAAGACTTGGATCTTCTCTATGAAGAAATATGTGTTGAATTTTTGTAGCTATGGTCGGTCTTCATAATTATTTTTATCCCTCCAAAATAAAATAAAATGACAAATGTAAATTTTATTTCAAGTCAACATTAAAATAAGGAAAAATCAAATTTTGAAACTTTAATTTTGCCTCTACAATGTAAGATCAGGTCCAAGTCAATCCAACCCAAAGCATGTGTCTATTTGTGGTCCTTTGATCATTATATAATGGCCATTTTATAGGAAGACTAGCCATATGCAGGAACCGATTTCACTGGTGATCCAGATCTCCCACTGCCAGAGGGAGATGATTGGGACGAGGAGTTGGCTATGACCTCTTCTCTTTTTTATTTTTATGTTTTATGATTTTTTGTTAATACATGTTCTTCCTGACACATTTTATATGTATGCAGACGTGGGTCCAGAGAGACCAGCCGGTATGTCTCCTATCGCACGGAGGACTCTTCCCACACTTGATCCTCAGGCAGAGGGTGCAGAGGGGGGGGGGGGAGTTAAACCAGACCGAGGGCATTGCCCGAGGGATCCCAGACTACGTCCGGCTGGCGGATGTACCGATGGCGTACCAGAGACATACGGTGGGAGTGCCTAATCGCCTCCACTAAATTCTGAGACGCTTAGTGCGTGCAGTCACTTGTTATCATGAGCACCATGCGAATTAGACTCCTAGGAATTTTATCATGCATATTTTTTGAGAGACATGTCATCTCCGGATGTATTAAGGTGAACATGTATATTTTTTGATTTAATGTGATGCACACTATGCAAACATTCGATATCTATATATATACATATCTATTTCTGGATGGATTTTCCTTTTACATGTGATGTTGTTTTACAAATTGCGCAAATGTCTATCTAGCACCAAATTAGCTATTGCATCTGTTACTGTATTCATATGCCTGGGTATACAAATCTAAGGCTCTAAAAGGAGAAATTTGAGGAAGGACAAAAATCTAAGGCCCAGTTGATTCTTTGAGGAAGACCAACATTTTTTGGGCACAAGAAACTGAATTTCTGAGGAAAATTGAGGGAAATTTGACTAGGGTTGACATGATTTTGGTTATTGGTCAGTTTGAGTTTATTTAATTGAGATTGTATTCCTTGTTGAATTGGATAAATTTCTCTAAGAAAAGGTTGTTGGGTTTCTCCTAAAATAAATTTTGTGTCTCTTGTGTTTGGCTATCTCTACTATAATTATTGTTCTATTGTTCGTTATTATCCTATATAATTACTTAATGATGAATGTGGTATAATATGATTTGATTTAACAATCATTGGAAGTAATTATCAATTAAGGAAATTTGGAAAAATTAACAAGATGAAGTCTTCTCAAAGTTCGTGGAGTTCAAAGCCTTGGCGGAGAACCAGATTGGTAGGGGGATCAAGGCCCTAAGGTCATAAAATGGTGGGGATTACATCTCCAATTCCTTAAGAGACTTGTGTACCAAGGAGGGTATCAGGAGAGAGATCACTACACCTCATAACCCTCAACAAAATGGGGTGGTTTAGTGCAAGAACGAGAGCATTGTTGGAGTAGTTAGGGCTATGTTTCATTACCAGGGGATACCTGTGTTTCCTTGGGTAGAGGCATGCAACATTGTAGTCTATTTACATAATAGGATACCACAAAAGTTGTTGAGTAGAGTCACACTAGAGAGGCTTTCACGGGCAAGAAGCTTGACGTGTGTCACTTCCTGATCTTTGGAAACCTTGTTTACTACGATGTGTCTTTAGATAATCAGAAGAAGATGGAGCTCACAATAAAGAAGGGAATTTTCGTGGGCTACAAAAAGATATATAATTCATAAAAGGTGTATATTCCAACACTCAAGAAGAGATTGATTAAGCATTTTGTGAAGTTTGAGGATGTAAGGGCTCTTAGGAAGTCCTTGGAGCGTGATTAGCGTGCAACAGAGGAAGAGGAGGAGAAAGATCCCAAGCAAGAGGCTGAGCCAACTCTTTAGACTTCAACATAGCTAGTTATTGGGTAGGATTATTGGCATGTAGATGAGGAGAAAGCATAGGAATAGGAGGAGAGAGTATAGCCAGAGGGGCCCACTCAGCTAGTGACTCCCAGTGTAGGGAGAGGATGATCTTGGTGGGAAGATCAGTTGATCAGGGAGGCTCATAAGAGAGTTGGATCGCCAACTCCACATTCAGACAAACTAAACAACCACGAAGATATATGGGGTACATGGAACTTATGACTGAGGTGATAGAATCAAATCCTTCTTGATATAAGAAGGCAACTTTGCATCAGGCATGGCTAAATTCCATGGTGGAGGAGTATCCGTTTATCATTATAAATGACGTCTAGGATATTGTGCCAAGACCACTTGAAAAATCGGTTGTGGGATCATGTTTGGTGTACAAGATCAAGCACAAAGTTTATGGGAGTGTCAACAAATGTAAGGATAGATTTGTGGCCAAAGGTTTCTCTTAGGTTGACGGGATATACTATGGTGAGTTGTTCGCACCAATGGCCTGATATTTGTCCATCAAGACTGTTGAGGAGGTAAATCCCCTCTGCGGACAGAGGCGATCCCTACTAGCCCAGATCGGGTCTAGCAATAATCAAACACGCTACAGTGCAGGTTCCTAATTGCAAATAAATCGACTTGCGAGGAAGGCTTACCTGGAATCTGACGCTGTCATTTGTAGAAGAGGTGGTGCTCCCATTCCTTTGCCCTGGCAGATCACAATCCTCACAATCTCTGTGATCGGACACCTGCAAATGATAGAAACAACACAAACGCAAGCATAAAACCCAGTACATACAACTATATATCAGTCGAAGAGGACATAACTCATGAACATGATAAAGAACAAGAGTGGAACCATAACCAATATTCGCTTATCATTAATGAGTCAAAAGAAGAATACAACCATAGATTCGATGCAACATTCTCCTTTAGCGGGTCGTCAGCAAAGCATGTCTTGATAAAGCCTGTCAAGGATGGGACAAGCCTCTCTCTCCGGATACTTGGCAATAGTCTCCTTGCTTGGATTTGGCCTTAAGGGAATCAAGAAGGCTCTTGCAGCATAAGGATGTGAAAGCTCTTGGGAACTTGGAGATTAGCTTGCCATGGAGAAGAGAAAGCTTTTATAGAAGGAGGAAGGGGAGCTAGGATCCCTATAATTATGGGATTGGCCCTATCATCAAGGAAGCTTCCATGAGAGGTGGCAAACCACTTCCTCTCTATGGAAATCCATAGCCAAACCTCCCAACTCAAGATAGAAATCATTCTAGGAATTTGTTAGGATGAAACTTCCGCCTTTTATTTTTAAAAAACACCTCTTAATATGTTTGGCGCGGGTGCGGCTCTATGACAGAGTGCTAATTGGCGTGCCCTCTTTGCAGGATTTTCCCCCTTGGCGTGAGGGCTGAACTGTGGAACCGCGCCAATGGAAAAAGAGTTATTTTTAGGGTTTTTTGCAGGGAGATGTTTTCAGGGCAATTAAAGCTCATCTTCAGAGGGATGCAATGAAAGTATTTTCAAGTCTTGTCTCTGCTCACAGGTCACGGAATGAGCCCTCCAATGTGCGGGATGGGGATTGTAGGGACGGTGACAAATTGTTGTGTAATAGATGCCCCCTAAAGCATGAGGCCCGAGAGAGAGAGAGGGGTGAAATGCTTTACGAGAAAATGCCGACTGAAAACACTACCATCGGAAATCCTGTGGAGCGAAGTACAACTGATGTCCATGATATATATGTGTGATATGGGTGCAACCATACAATCAGTGAGTCATGTAAATAATCATAATAATCCACAATATCGCAGCCTGGATTACAACAGACACAATCTAGGGTCTTGCGCTCCATCTCGACCTAAACAAATTACAAGTTCAAGCATCCGAATATGTGAGCTGAAGTTGAACATGCAAGAACATCGTCTAATTACTAGCCAATGATGAAAACTTTTAACAGACGCGAGAGGAACCACCAATAATGACAATGGCTCTCAAGGTACTATAGGTACAATCTACGGCATGTGAATCAATGAGCTGGCGTCGAACACCCGTAGAATCACTCGATCGAAGGCCAATGATGGAAACCTCACGTCAAATGCGACGAACCTGCCTTTGAGGCATGCAGGCTCCAAGGTACCATAAGGGAGTCTCTAGATCAGCTTCCTGGATAATGAGCTGAAGTCGACAGGAAGTGACCTTGATCGAAGGTGGGCCATAATGTTTCCCACATCATCGACACGAGACAGAGGAACATGATGTTTTTGTGAATTAGGATCATACGAAAATCAGAGGAAGGTTGATACTTTGCAGAGGTCAACTTCTCTTGAACATATAAACGGCATGACAGTGGACTTGGCAGTATTTGACATCAACGGATCAAAGGTCATGACGACGAGGCAACGAGCAGATGAGAGGCCAAAATGGATTACCCAAACCCACGGAGGAAAGCGAAAAATGAGATGAGATGTCCCCAACCCGACACGAATGCAGACAAGTTCCATGTTCAAGAGCGACATACTGCCGACATGACAATGATGTTGGTTCCATTTTTCCCCACCATTTCTTGTGAGTACCCCAATTATTTTTTGATAACAAGCTTGAAGGGGATAACATATGCTTGTAATATAAGTCCGCCCTTTGGGCGAATCCATCCTAGTACATTTAACAAGCCCTAGGAAGGAGTGACTCGAATAACGTCATTTCGATTGAATCCAATGTCATCAAGGTTTAACGAGTCTGAAAAAGGGTGAACTCGGCGTCTTTTCATGTTTAGAGAGTTTGAAAAGACAGCAGAAAAGTAAACTCTAGCGGTCCCTTTTCCTAAATAGTTCCTCGTACCCAAAAAGGTAGAAAGAAATATCCGAGAAAATCTCCTAGTCGCAATAGGCTAGGGTATTCCTTTTTCGTAAATAATCCATCCCAGCCCGAAAAAGGGGTAAACGTATACTGGGTAGATGTCGATTCGTGTCCATTTTAACGAGATTGAAATGACAAGGGCCTCGGCAATCTTTTCATATTTAGAGAGTCAGAAAAGAGCTGAAAGATGACTGCAGAGTGACTTTTTCGTGTATTTACCGAGTCTGAAAAAGTATAAAATACAACTCGTTTCACCGTTTAAGTCGCATAAAAGACCTGTTGCTGCACAAAAAAGCGTGTAAAACCCATTTTTGACAAAATATATTAAAATATTCAGAAAAATAACCTTCAAAACCTATTTTGAGTTCAAAAAGTTATAAATATGTCAAATGGTAAAAATAAAATTACTTTTTACTATTTACCTCACCGAAGAGCAGCAGTGGTCCATTTTGTGTGCGAACTTCTGATAGCGATTGCAACCGATTCAGGTCACCATTCAGATTCCCGTCAGTTCTAGGTAAGAGGCGCTTCTTTGTACTCCATTTCAATCCATTTTTCATAGATTTTGATTGTATATTAGACTTCTTATGAGGAATTTTTGAATTTTAGGGCTCCGCCCATTGGCGCGGGTATCCGTCATGGACCCACGCCAATGGAATTTTATTTCCAAAGGGCCCGCGCCAACTGGCGTGACTGTTAGGAAAACAGTCGCACCAGCGGTGCAATACAATTATCCGCTTGAAATTTCCACATAATGAATGAATTGCATGAATTTTCAAGGATGGCAGAGGTCTAATTGAAGTTTTTTGACCATGTAAATGTAGGAAACCGATCAAAATGGTCATTGAGTGGAAAGAGAGGGAGCATAGTGAAGAGGATGAATAGGCCATGGAGAATGAAACTTGCATGAATGCCCTCAAGAACTATGGGCTAAAAATTTTCTTCCTGACACCTTGTTTACGAGCTCTGCCCGAGCTCATATAGTACCTGGTCAGCATATGGGACGAACAGGAACAAGTGTTCAAGTTATGGGACCATGTATTAGAACTGGAGGTATCTGACATATACTTCATAACCGGATTATCGCGCAGAGGTCCGGTGCCCATAATGACAGGGAGCAGACCGTTTGGTGAGAATATGGAGCAAGTGATGGCACGAGTGTGCCCGAGGGCACGACTAGGATCTAGAAATGGAAAAGTAGACATTGACACGATTCCTGATCTGGCACTGAGAGTGGTGCTGCATACCATCACGCGGGCTGCGGGGTCGCAGGCACCGCACGAGGCAACAAAGGCCCAACTTTTGCTAGCCTCAAAGTGTATGACTCCCCTATTGTTTGACTGGGCCACAGCAGTGATGATAAACATGAAAAGACAGCTCACGAAATGCAAGCAATCCAAACTTAAACAGTTTGGTTACGGTTCCATCCTGGTATCGGTCATCTTGGAATGATTACCAATCTTCCAGGGCCAAGGGGCCATAGTAGCTAAGCCGATTCCACGAGAGCCAAGAATGGATTGCTGGGCAGCACTGATGCCCAGAGCTGGAGGAGGCCAACAGATGTCCTGGAGGCCGGAGTTTTTTGGGTGGTTGCGGCATCAGTTGATCGTAGTGGAAGACTAGCCATATGCAGGAACCGATTTCACTAGTGATCCAGATCTCCCACTGCCAGAGGGAGATGATTGGGACGAGGAGTTGGGTATGACCTCTTCTCTTTTTTATTTTTATGTTTTATGATTTTTTGTTAATACATGTTCTTCCTGACACATTTTATATGTATGCAGACGTGGGTCTAGAGAGACCAGCCGGTATGTCTCCTATCGCACGGAGGACTCTTCCCGCACCTGACCCTCAGGCAGAGGGTGCAGAGGGGGGGGAGTTAATCCAGAATCTCGAGGGCATTGCCCGAGGGATCCCAGACTACGCCCGACTGGCGGATGTACCGATGGCGTACCAGAGACACACGGTGGGAGTGCCCAGTCGCCTCCACCGAATTCTGAGACGCTTAGTGCGTGCAGTTACTTGTTATCATGAGCACCATGCAGATTAGACTCCTAGGACTTTTATCATGCATATTTTTTGAGAGACATGTCGTCTCCGGATGTATTAAGACGAACATATATATTTTTTGATTCTATGCGATGCACACTATGTAAACATTTCGATATCTATATATATACATATCTATTTCTGGATGGATTTTCCTTTTACATGTGATGATGATTTACAAATTGCGCAAATGTTTATCTAACACCAAATTAGCTACTCCATCTGTTAATGTATTCATATGCCTGGGCATATGTTGGTATGTAATATAGTCAAAATTTCTTTCCAGTAAACGAATACGCAGATACAGACGTAAAATGGATGGGTTTCTGACCGAATAATGACCGTTCAGTTGTAATACTACAAGTTGCGAGTCTAGATACACAAGTAATTCACGGATACCAAGGTTTACAACCTCGATTAATAATTCTAATACAACACTATATTCCGCGATGTTATTTGTAGTACGTCCCAAACACACACCTTGCAGGTTGACCAACTCACCAGCAAGATCGTAGATTACCCAGGCTGCTGAAGACAGATTCCTGGTACTGCGGGAGGCACCATCCGCGAAACCAACAAACAGATGAATGGACATCTGCACAATCAGGAAGACCCAATCAGCAGAAAGATGTTTACATTGCAAACCACACCACACATGCACACAAATGAAAAACACACACTTATGTACACACAAGACGGGCATGCCCCCCAGCATGGTGTCTCAATTCGAGGTGCATGCCCCCCAAGCATCAGTCCATAGGAAATGGAGTGAAGGTTGAAAAAAAAAAGAGAGTTGAACTAAATCTATCAAAAATCGAATTGAATATGCTCGTGTTTCATTGTTTTAACGAGGTTGACACACTTAAACAAACTATCCTCATAGCTTCTTGTTTCATTTTTTTAGGAGCTTGACACAAGAGGAAGAACCGTGCTCCAACGAGCTTAATGGAGGAGGCTCAGGAGATAGATGATCGGATACATGACGCTCTAGACGGTCTGACATTTACCCCAAGCTAGGCATAAAATAGGAGCGATGATGTCCATCGCCCCAAGGCAGCTCCTTGAGAGACATAGTTTCAATGATGGCTTCATCGGAAGGAAAAGTCTCTTTGAGAGGATCAGGTGAATCGGCCTGACCAAGCCAGGGGGATTGAGAGTAGACATCTAGAGCCATGCTCAAAGGATCATGCTGAGGAGGTGGAGGATCAGATGCGGCAACAATTTCACAGTAGCTAATCTCTACTGGAGTTAAGGGCATTGATTCTCCAAACTCAAACACCTGCTCAGGCGTAGGGATGAGCCAGGGGTCATCAGACCTGGAAATCATGTTAACTTGAGCAGTGTGCGGTGGTGGTGCGGGAAAAATACCCATGAGGACGGGGTCTTTGAAGAGACCAGATCCTACACTGTCAGGGGGATTCAAAATCTGATCCACGTATGGAATGTTGTTCTCGGAGGTGGAGGTGAAGAAAGACAATTGATCCACTGTAATGATTTTTCCCTCGTGAGGGAACTTAAGAAGTCGAAAGACGGTGGACGGCACGCATAGCATGGCATGAGTCCAGCTGCAGCCAAGAAGTATATTGTAGTTGAGCCTGGCATCAACCAATTCTACTTCTACGTTGATAGTCTTCCCCTGTAAAGTGATCACTAAACTCTCGAGAACACCTAGGGGTTTGGATTCCCGACCATCAAATGCCTCTAGGGCATTGGGAGATGACGAAAGGGCTGGAGAGCCAATGGCCTTCCAGCAAGTGGATGGCATAACACAGGTGGAGACACCTTCATCCACGATGGCCCTATGGATGTTAAGACCGTTAATCCCGACTTGAATAACAAGAGCGATCTGATGTGGAAGTCGGGGGGTGAAATTCTCTAAATCGAAGGTGAGAAGACTCGAATCGGCGGGATCAATGCCACCGATTGCAGACAATAAAGCCTTCTGTTGCGAAGGACAACTTTGAAGAACTTCTAGTGCAGACATAGCAGAAGGCGCCTGTGCCAAATCCTCAACAATACTGTAGTGCTGAGCGGCACGGGCATTCAGATTGTAAGAAGATCTTCGAAGAACACCTTTAGAAGGTGGCTTCATAACAGGTTCAGGAGTAGGCTTCTCAATTTCCAACGAACCGGAGACAGGTGGGGGAGGTGGTCCATCCGCAACTGCCTTCCCCAGTGCCTACCGTGATACATTGTAATCCTTCGAACGCGTAGCGATAGAGATAGGTGCAGTACCATTCATCATAAAAACCTGGTACCCAAATGGTGCAGATGGTGAAGGTTGTTCAACCATCTGGGTCTGCTGAGACGGGAATGGTTCTTTAACAACTGTCGGAGTCCCTTTGGAGCCTTTGAGAAGTTGACTAACTTCAGATCGTCGTGGACAATCCTTCGTATAATGGTCTCCTTCGCAAATGAGGCAGGGATATTTCGATTTACGTTGAGAACCATCCTCAGTGCGAGGTTTGGATTCTGGCTTTGGGGCATCGGATTTAGATTTAACTTTGCCCTTATTTTTCCCTTTGGAGGCTTTCTCCCTAGGATTGGCCTGAACGGCGTTAACCTCTACAGTTTTTCCAGAATCGGTAGGGGTGGGAGGAGCAGAATTATGGGATGAGTTGGACTTCTGCTTCCCATTCGAAGATTTCTTCGAATTCTGAGACACAGAACCAATGACACCATCCACTGCAGGGGTAGGTGGAGCCTTAGAGGTTCCGGACCGTGGAGCATCAGGCAAGATATCATAAAGCGTGCCGGACTGAGAATATACAAGATCCAGATATTGGGCACGCGCAATGGCTTGTTCCTCCGTCACACACGCTCCCATCGCAATATCTTGGGCGATTTTATTCACGAAGGAGGTGGTGAACCAGTGAGTTAGTATCTGATCAGGTATATGAAACTTGATCAGTCTACGACGGCGCCGCCACTCATGAATGTGATCAGAAATGTGAGTGGCTTTATCCTACTTCAGAGAAGTCAGGAGGTGCGTCCCAGCTTCATAGCGAACCGGTAACTGAAAGTGCGTCAGAAAAGCCATGGCTAAGGAATTGAAATCTTGGAAGATGCCACGGGATAACTCGATGTACCACTTAGCAGCAGCTCCAGTCAAAGTGCGCTGGAAGAGGCGCAGACGAATTGAATCATCGACCCAAGAGTTAGACGAACACCAAAGATGATACGTCATCACATGCGCTTGGGGGTCCTCCCCAGCTTTACCCTCAAACTTGGGGCAATCACCTGGTATCTTGGTAGGAACCGGAGGCCAATATGGATTATGCAAAATCAGATCATTGGTCAATTTTGAAACATCCGGCAACTCCAAGGTGGCCAGGAATGACAATGGCGGATTGACCGGCATGCCAGGCCCGGGATGAGGACCGATACCTGTACTCCACACTGGTTTTGAATATCCTTGCCCCCATGGGTTCTGTCCCATAGGATTCTGACTGTAGGGGGTGTAGGTCGTATAACCATACTGATTTGGCTGCTGGTAACCAGTGTGTGGGGCTTGATAACCAGAGTATGGACCCTGATTATGTGTCGGCCCAGTGTAAGCAGCATTTGGATTTGGCTGCTGAGTATAGGTAGAACCGGGTGGAGGAGGATAATACTGAGAGCTTCGGGGCTGGTTATAATTCGGTTGAGATTGACCATGAGGATAATAACCACCCTAAGGATGAGTCGGTTGCTGATAGTTGGAACCCTGCGGAGCCTGAAAACTAGGGTGCAACTGTTGATTTGGCTGCGACATCGAATGAATCGGCTGCTAGGCAGGGTTAATGGAATGAGCGGGCTGCCGTGAGTGAACAGGTTGACCCAGCTGAGAGGGCTGCCCTGGGTGAACAGGTTGACCCGGATAGACAGGCTGTGCCGGTTGCACAGGTTGACCTGGCTGTAAAGGAGCCCCAGGTTGTACCGGATGGGCCGGTTGGCTTGGAGGCGGAACACTAGGTTGTACCAGATGGGCCGATTGGCCTGGTGGAGGAATAGGGACAGGTAGTTGCTGGTAACCAGTTTGACCTGGAGCAGAACCATAGGGTGGTCCTGGCTGATATGCAACATTAGAAACAACAGGATACTACGGTTGCATAGGTTGAAAAGGCTAGATTTTCCCCCCAGGACCATAGACCGGTCCCGGTTGGTACCCCGGCTGAGGCTGCACCGGTTGACCGGAAGGGCTGTAATACTGTCCTTGTGGAGCATACGATGGCCCTTGCTGGCCCGCAGGATAGCCTTGCATGGGCTGCCCCTGTGGGTCATAAGGATAGCCAGGTTGGCCCGAAGGTTGGCCTTGGAAAGGTTGCCCTTGCAGGTTATAAGCCTGGTTATAAGGTAAAACTTGAGCATGGAGGTAAGCCTCAGGAGCGGGTAGATGCAAAATGTCCTCGTGCTCATCATACTGACCTAGAAAAGCATACACGGGTGTACCATCCTATGCATAGTGCGAAAAGTAAGAGCGGTTGGGATCTTGGGAGGATGGTCCAACCTCAGGGTTCGGCTGTTACAGGGACAACCGATACTCCTCCGGAGAGATGTTCTCCGGTATAGCAGTCGCTAAATAAACGCCTTCAGGAGACGGCATAGCCCTGGCAGAGGGTGTCGTGAAAACGGGTGTAGAGGCGGCGACAAAGACAGTGGGTCGAACGGGTACAGAAGTAACGGGTGTCTGAGGGGACACCCCCGGTGAAGGAGCAACTGGCCTCGGAGAAGGAGCTGACACTCCCATAGAGGCTGTGGCAGAAATGATCTGACCCAAGGACCTATACCCCAGTGGTAATGAGGGACTGGACGTTGACATGACAGTTGTTTCAGAGTTGTCTCCTGAAAATAATCTTTGTGGCAAGAGCTGATAGTCTTCACCATACGTTGGTATTTCCTCACCAGAATCACTCATGTTTGAGCCTGCCGCTAGATCTCGCAATAGACGGCGGGGACTAGGAGGAAAAACAACAGCTATAAAAGGCGAACCCGATGTAAGAGAAAGGAAATCAGCTCCTAATCTCAATTTAGACACAGGGTCAGAAAAGGGCCAATTGAACTCAACTGGTCCCCCAAAGGGTTGCTCAGAAAGAACCGGTCCCCCGACAGGAAACTCGAAGATAATGGGCTGTTGTGGTTCAGCAGAGGATTGGGACACCTCTGATGAATCGTCTGTGTAAGGACTACCAGTAGACAAAATCGAGGGTTCCGCCACTATGGCAGCAACGACAAAAGAAAAAGATCAAACACACACACGGGCTGAAAAAGAGTCAAGACACACGATCAAACGGTCAACAAGAAAAATCTAATAGGGCGTGTGATCGTGGGTGATTAATTTTTACCACATTGAAAAATAAGAAACTTCACCGTTTCATGTTTTAAGAGTCGAGTCAAAAGGGCATTCCCTATCTCTTTCGCATTTGACACAAGCGTGAAAGGACAAGCGCTTGGTGATCCTTTCAAATTTAGGGAGTCGATAGGATCAAATGACTACCTGTGAATTCTAGGGCAAAAGGGTGTACCAAATAACCATGAATCGCAATATACACCTTGGTTTCAATAATGAAAGAGAAATCAACCAAGGACTTTCCGTACGTGCGTGTGCAATCTCCCCGAATGTTGTGTTCAAAGGTATCACGGTATAGGCTGCGTTGCATCACTTTCCTATGGATAAAGGATTGAAACCCATTGGGGTCTCCCTTTATATACGCGATGGCACGGAGCACAAGTCCGTACTAGCGTTGTCTAAAGCCAAGAGGCGAACGACGCTACTAGGTTTAAAGACGCCGAACACGTCTCTAGCCCTAGACCTTGTAAGTGTTTTGTTAGATTTCAATGCCGCCTTTAGTGTAAATTGAGTAAATTTTAAAGTTTATCTTCAATTACGTTTCAGTTTTCAGGCCCTAACGAATGTGATGTCTCAAAAATCTCCTAAATGCAAAACTACATGCCGCAGTACATCATTTCGTTCAATGAAAGCTAGCTATAGAAGAGTTGAGAGATTTTTACACAAACAAAATGATTAGAAGACAATCAGTGATATCTCTAATGCAGCTAATGAAACTAAAAAATTTTCTTCAAAGTTACTAATTACTAATAACACTGAAAAGATTTTAATTTGCACTAATCAACCAAAAGAAAAAGAGATTTTTTTGTTTTCCAATGTTTGATAACTAGATGCACTAAACAAACCGAAAACAAATGAGAAGAAATTCGAGCAATGATATTAAGAGAGAAAAAACAAGCAAATTTCACTCCATGGCACAAACAATCAGATCTCAAATCGACCAAAAGTCTCTCAAAACCAAGAAAAGTCCCAAAGACACCAATGAGCCGTGTAATCTAGGCCCAAAATGAAGCAAAGTGAAATTCAAATGAAAACGAAATCAGTCACTCAAAAAGCAGAACAATATGATAGACAACTAGCAAACGAATGAAAGGAAGCAATCCCAAAGTCGACTGAACGAACGAAAACCAAAAACTCCCAAGGGAGGCTCGACTCACAAAAGCACCTAGATGCCCTAGGGCTCAAATGAAAAATCGAAAGAAATAGGCAAACAACCAAAGGATGGAGGTTACAATCAATCAAACTAGGCCCCAGTGCACTCAACCAGCTGAAAAAACAAGATCAAAATCACAAGTCAGTCTCAGAAAGCATGAAACACAGCAAACCCTAATAGCTCACAGGATTGGTGCGACTGTGAGCTTGAAATTAGCGCCAGAAAGGCAATGGCGCAGGTGATACAAAGGTAACCTGCGCCAATGGGCGCGACTGTCACGCTGAAAAGTGTGCCAGCCAAGTTTACTATGGGAAAATGAAAAACAAGCAATCTCAGACATAGACAAGTGATGAAAAGGCTAAAACTAAGCCAAAAAAACAGGAAAAACCAATCCAAAGAGCTGACCAAGCAATCAATACCAAGAAATCGACCGGAAAGAGAAGACAAAACTCCAAGTTGTTCAGTCCGTAAACCAAATTGGAGATTGACTGAAGAAACGTTGATCTACTCCGCTAATGCTGAGCAAAAGCATTTCGAAGGCTATCTAGCTGTGCTTCAGGCTCCGCCTATAGCTTACAAATCAAACAAAAAGCTGAGTTCCCTAGCGAAGTCGTCAAATTGTTGAGGAGGTAAATCCCCTCTGCGGATAGAGGCGATCCCTACTAGCCCAGATCGGGTCTAGCAACAATCAAACACGCTACAGTGCAGGTTCCTAATTGCAAATAAACCAACTTGCGAGGAAGGCTTACCTGGAATGCGACGTTGTCGTTTGTAGAAGAGGTGGTGCTCCCGTTCCTTTGCCCTGGCAGATCACAATCCTCACGATCTCCATGATCGGACACCTGCACATGCAAGAAACAACACAAACGCAAGCATAAAACCCAGTACATACAACTATATATCAGTCGAAGAGCATGACATTCATTTTCTATGTGATGCACACTATGCAAAAATTCGATATCTATATATATACATATCTATTTCTGGATGGATTTTCCTTTTACATGTGATGTTGTTTTACAAATTGCGCAAATGTCTATCTAGCACCAAATTAGCTACTGCATCTGTTAATGTATTCATATGCCTGGGTATATGTTGATATGTAATATAGTCAAAATTTCTTTCCAGTAAACGAATGCGCAGATACAGACGTAAAAAGGATGGGTTTCTGACGAAATAATGACCATTCAGTTGTAATACTACAAGTTGCGAGTCTAGATACATAAGTAATTCACGGATACCAAGGTTTACAACCTCGGTTAATAATTCTAATACAACACTATATTCCGCGATGTTATTTGGAGTACGTCCCAAACACACACCTTGCAGGTTGACCAACTCACCAGTAGGATCATAGATTACCCAGGCCGCCAAAGACAGATTCCTGGTACTACGGGAGGCACCATCCGCGAAACCAACAAATGGATTGATGGACATCTGCACAATCAGGAAGACCCGATCAGCAGAAAGATGTTTACATTGCAAACCACACCACACATGCACACAAATGAAAAACACATACTTATGTACACATACTAAAGACGGGCATGCCCCCCAGCATGGTGTCTCAATTCGAGGTGAATGCCCCCCAAGCTTCAGTCCATAGGAAATGGTGTGAAGGTTGAGAACAAAAGATATTTGAACTAAATCTATCAAAAATCGAATTGAACATGCTCGTGTTTCATTATTTTAACGAGGTTGACACACTTAAAAGAACTATCCTCGTAGCATCTTGTTTCATTGTTTTAGGAGCTTGGCACAAGAGGAAGAACTGTGCTCCGACGAGCTCGAAGGAGGAGGCTCAGGAGGAAGATGATCATGGATGTCACGCTCTAGAAAATTTGACATTTCCCCCAAGCTAGGCATGAAAGAGGAACGATGATGTCCATCGCTCCAAGGCAGCTCCTCAAGAGACATTATTTCAACAATGGCTTCATCAGAAGGAAAAGTCTCTTTGAGAGGATCAGGTGAATCGGCCTGACCAAGCCAGGGGGATTGAGAGTAGACATCTAGAGTCATGCTCAAAGGATCATGCTAAGGAGGTGGAGGATCAGATGCTGCAACAATTTCACAGTAGCTAATCTCTACTGGAGTCAAGGGCATTGATTCTCCAAACTCAAACACCTGCTCAGGTGTAGGAATGAGCCAAGGGTCATTAGACCTGGAAATCATGTTAACTTGAGCAGTGTGTGGTGGTGGTATGGGAAAGATACCCATGAGGACGGGGTCTTTGAAGAGACCGGGTCCTACATTGTCAGGGGGATTTGGGATTTGATCCACGTATGGTACGTTGTTCTCGGAGGTGGAGGTGAAGAAGGACAATTGATCCACCATGACAATTTTTCCCTCGTGAGGGAACTTAAGAAGTCAAAAGACGGTGGACGGCACGCATAGCATGGCATGGGTCCAGCTGCGGCCGAGAAGTATATTGTAGTTGAGCCTGGAATCGAATACTTCTACTTCTACGTTGACAGTCTTCCCCTGTAAAGTGATCGCTAAACTCTCGAGAACACCCAGGGGTTTGGATTCCCGACCATCAAATGCCTCAAGGGAATTGGGAGAGGACGAAAGGGTCGGAGAGCCAATGGCCTTCCAGCAAGCGGATGAAATGACGCAGGTAGAAGCACATTCATCCACAATGGCCCTATGGATGTTCAGATCGTTGATCCCGACTTGAATAACAAGAGCAATCTGATGTGGAAGTCGGGGGGTGAAATTCTCTAAATCGAAGGTGAGAAGACTCGAATCGGCGGGATCAATGCCACCGATTGCAGACAGTAAAGCCTTCCGTTGTGAAGGACAACTTTGAAGAACTTCTAGTGTAGACATAGCAGAAGGCGCCTGCGCCAAATCCTCAACAATACTGTAGTGTTGAGCGGCACGAGCATTCGGATTATAAGAAGATCTTCGAAGAACACCTTTAGAAGGTGGCTTCACAACAGGTTCAGGAGTAGGCTTCTCGATTTCCAACGAACCGGAGACAGGTGGGGGAGGTGGTCCATCAGCAACTGCCTTCCCGGGTGCCTATCGTGATTCGTTGTAATCCTTCGAACGCGTAGCGACAGAGATAGGTGCAACACCATTCATCATAAAAACTTGGGACCCAAATGGTGCAGATGGTGACGGCTGTTCAACCATCTGGGTTTGCTATGACGGGAATGGCTCTTTTAGAACTGCCAGAGTTCCTTTGGAGCCTTTGAGAATTTGACTAACTTCGGATCGTCATGGACAATCCTTAGTATAATGGTCTCCTTCACAAATGAGGCAGGGGTACTTCGGCTTACGTTGAGAACCATCCTCAGTACGAGATTTGGATTCTGGCTTTGCGGCGTCGGATTTAGATTTACCTTTGCCCTTCTTTTTCCCTTTGGAGGCTTTCTCCGTAGGATTGGCCTGAATGGCGTTCACCTCCATGGTTTTTCCAGAATCGGACGGGGCGGGATTAGAAGGAGCATTGTTGGAAGTATTAGACTTCTGCTTCCCATTCGAAGATTTCTTCGAATTCTGAGATACGGAACCAATGACACCATCCACTGTGGGGGTAGGTGGGGCCTTAGAAGTTCCAGACCGTGGAGCATCAGGCAAGATATCATAAAGCGTGCCAGACTGAGAATATACAAGATCCAAATATTGGGCACGCGCAATGGCTTGTTCCTCCGTCACACATGCTCCCATCGCATTATCTTGGGCGATTTTATTCACGGAGGAGGTAGTGAACCAGTGAGTCAGTATCTGATCAGGTATATGAAACTTGATCAGTCTACGACGGTGCCGCCACTCATGAATGTGATCGAAAATGTGAGTGGCTTTATCCTGCTTCAGAGAAGTCAGGAGGTGCGTCCCGGCTTCATAGCGAACCGGTAACTGAAAGTGCGTCAGAAAATCCATGGCTAAGGAATTGAAATCTTGGAAGATGCCACGGGATAACTCGATGTACCACTTAGCAGCAGCTCCAGTCAAAGTGCGCTGGAAGAGGCGCAGACGAATTGAATCATCGACCCAAGAGTTAGATGAACACCAAAGATGATACGTCATCACATGCGCTTGGGGGTCCTCCCCAGCTTTACCCTCAAACTTGGGGCAATCACCTGGTATCTTGGTAGGAACCGGAGGCCAATAAGGATTATGCAAAATCAGATCATTGGTCAATTTTGAAACATCCGGCAACTCCAAGGTGGCCAGGAACGGCAATGGCGGATTGACCGGCATGCCAGGCCCAGGATGAGGACTGGTACCTATACTCCATAATGGGTGTGAATATCCTTGCCCCCATGGGTTCTGTCCCGTAGGATTCTGACCGTAGGGGGTATAGGTTGTATAACCAGACTGATTTGGCTGCTGGTAACCAGTGTGTGGGGCTTGATAACCAGAGTACGGACCTTGATTATGTGTCGGCCCAGTGTAAGCAGCATTTGGATTTGGCTGCTGAGTATAGGTAGAACCGGGTGGAGGAGGATAATACTGAGAGCCTCGGGGCTGGTTATAATTCGGTTGAGATTGACCATGAGGATAATAACCACCCTGAGGATGAGTCAACTGCTGATAAGTGGAACCCTGCGGAGCCTGATAACTAGGGCGCAGCTGTTGATTTGGCTGTGGCATCGAATGAATCGGCTCCTGGGCAGGGTTAATGGAATGAGCGGGCTGCCCTGAATGAACAGGTTGACCCGGCTGAGAGGGCTGACCTGAGTGAACAAGTTGACCCGGATAGACAGGCGGCGCCGGTTGCGCAGGTTGACCTGGCTGTAAAGGAGCCCCAGGTTGTACCGGATGGGTCAGTTGTCCTGGAGGCAGAACACCAAGTTGTACCGGATGGGCCGGTTGGCCTGGTGGAGGAATAGGGCCAGGTGTTTGCTGGTAACCGGTTTGACCTAGTGCAGAACCATAGGGTGGTCATGGCTGATATGAAACATTAGAAACAACAGGATACTGCGGTTGCATAGGTTGAGAAGGCTGGATTTGCCCCCCGGGACCATAGACCGGTCCCGGTTGGTACCCCGGCTGAGGCTGGACAGGTTGACCGGAAGGGTTGTAATACTGTCCTTGCGGACCGTACGATGGCCCTTGCTGGCCCGCAGGATAGCCTTGCATGGGCTGCCCCTGTGGGTCATAAGGATAGCCAGGTTGGCCCGAAGGTTGGCCTTGGAAAGGTTGCCCTTGCGGGTTATAAGCCTGGTTATAAGGTAAACCTTGAGCATGGAGGTAAGCCTCAGGAGCGGGTAGACGTAAAATGTCCCCGTGCTCATCATACTGACCTGGAAAAGCATACACGGGCGTACCATCCTGTGCATAGTGCGAAAAGTAAGAGCGGTTGGGATCTTGGGAGGATGGTCCAACCTCGGGGTTCGGCTGTTGCAAGGACAACCGATACTTCTCCGGAGAGATGTTCTCTAGTATAGCAGTCGCTAAATAAACGTCTTCAGGAGACGGCATAGCCCTGGCGGAGGGTGCTGCGACAACGGGTGTAGAGGCGGCCACACAAAGAGTGGGTCGAACGGGTACAGAAGTAACGGGCGTCTGAGGAGACACCCTTGGTGAAGGAGCAGTTGGCCTCGGAGAAGGAGCTGACACTCCCATAGAGGCAGTGGCAGAAATGATCTGACCCAAGGACCTGTACCCCAGTGGAAATGAGGGACTGGACGTTGACATGATAGTTGTTTCAGAGTTGTCTCCCGAAAATAATCTTCATGGGAAGAGCTGATAGTCTTCACCAGACGTTGGGATTTCCTCACCAAAATCACTCATGTTTGAGCCTGCCGCTAGATCTTGCAATAGATGGCGAAGACTAGGAGGAAAAACAGCAGCTATAAAAGGCGAACCCAATGTAAGAGAAAGGAAATCAGCTCCTAATCTCAATTCAGACACAGGGTCAGAAAAGGGCCAATTGAACTCAACTGGTCCCCCAAAGGGTTGCTCAGAAAGAACCGGTCCCCCTTCAGGAAACTTGGAAACAATGAGTTGTTGTGGTTCAGCAGAGGATTGGGAAACCTCTGATGAATCGTCCGTGTAAGGACTACCAGTAGACGAAACCGAGGGTTCCGCCACTGTGGCAGCAACGACAAGAGAAAAAGATCAAACACACACACAGGCTGAAAAAGAGTCAAGACACATGATCAAACGGTCAACAAGAAAAATCTAACAGGGCGTGTGATCGTGGGTGATTAATTTTTACCACATTGAAAAATAAGAAACTTCACCGTTTCATGTTTTAAGAGTCGAGAAACGGTCGAAAAGGTGACTCTATCTCTTTCAGATTTGACACAAGCGTGAAAGGACAAGCGCTTGGTGATCCTTTCAAATTTAGGGAGTCAGATAGGATCAAAATGACTACTCAGGAATATTAGGCAAAAGGGTGTACCAAATAACCATGAACTGCAATATACACCTTGGTTTCAATAATGAAAGAGAAATCAACCAAGGACTTTCCGTACGTGCAGGCAATCTCCCCGAATGTTGTGTTCAGTGTATCACGGGTATAGGGCGGCAGACTCAGCTTCCTATGGATAAAGGATTGAAACCCATTGGGGTCTCCCTTTATATACGCGATGGTACGGGGAGCACAAGTCCGTACTAGCGTTGTCTAAAGCCAAGAGGCGAACGACAGCTACTAGGTTTAAAGACGCCGGAACACGTCTCTAGCCTAGACCTCTAAACGTGTTTTGTTAGATTTCAATGCTACCTTAGTGTAAATTGAGTAAATTTTAAAGTTTATCTTCAATTACGTTTCAGTTTTCAGGCCCTAACGAATGTGATGTCTCAAAAATCTCCTAAATGCAAAACTACATGCCACAGTATATCATTTCGTTCGATGAAAGCTAGCTACAGAAGAGTTAAGAGCTTTTTACACAAACAAAATGATCAGAAGACAATCAGTGATATCTCTAATGCAGCTAATGAAACTAAAAACTTTTCTTTCAAAGTCACTAATTACTAATAACACCGAAAAGATTTTAATTTGCACTAATCAATCAAAAGCAAAAGAGATTTTTTTTTATTTTCAATTTTTGAGAGCTAGATGCACTAAACAAACCGAAAACAAATGAGAAGAAATTTGAGAAATGATAATAAGAGAGAAAAAACAAGCAGATTTCACTCAATGGCACAAACAATCAGATCTCAAATCGACCAAAAGTCTCTCAAAACCAAGAAAAGTCCCAAAGACACTAATGAGCCGTGTAATCTAGGCCCAAAATGAAGCAAAGCGAAATTCGAATGAAAACGAAATCAGTCACTCAAAAAGCGCAATAAAATGATAGACAACTGTCAAACGAATGCAAGGAAGCAATCCCAAAGTTGACTGAACGAACGAAAACCAAAAACTCCCAAGGGAGGCTCAACTCAAAAAATCACCTAGATGCCTTAGGGCTCGAATGCAAAATCGAAATAAATAGGCAAACAACCAAAGGATGGAGGTTACAATCAGTCAAACTAGGCTCCAGTGCACTCAAACAGCCGAAAAAAACAAGATCAAAATCACAAGTCAGTCCCAGAAGGCATGAAACACAGCAAACCCTAATAGCTCACAGGATTGGCGCGACTGTGAGCTTGAAATTAGCGCCAGAAAGGAAATGGCGCGGGTGATACACAGGCAACCTGCGCCAATGGGCGCGACTATCACGCTGAAAAGCGCGCCAGCTGAGTTTACTATGGGAAAATGAAAAACAAGCAATCTCAGACACAGACAAGTGATAACAAGGCTAAAACAAAGCCAAACAAACATAAAAAACAGTCCAAAGAGCTGACCAAGCAAGCAAGGCCAAGAAATTGGCCGAAAAGAGAAGACAATACTCCAAGTTGTTCAGTCCGTAAACTAAACTGGAGATTGACTGAAGCAGCGTTGATATACTCCGCTAATGCAGAGCAAAAGCGTTTCGAAGGCTATCTGGCTGCACTTTAGGCTCCGTCTATAGCTTACAAATCAAACAACAAGCCGAGTCCCCAGCGGAGTCACCAAATTGTTGAAGAGGTTAATCCCCTCTGCGGACAGAGGCGATCCCTACTAGCCCAGATCGGGTCTAGCAACAATCAAACATGCTATAGTGCAGGTTCCTAATTGCAAATAAACCGACTTGCGAGGAAGGCTTACCTGGAATCCAACGCTGTCGTTTGTAGAAGAGGTGGTGCTCCCGTTCCTTTGCCCTGGCAGATCACAATCCTCACGATCTCCGTGATCGGACACCTGCACATGCAAGAAACAACACAAACGCAAGCATAAAACCCAGTACATACAACTATATATCAGTCGAAGAGGACATAACTCATGAACATGATCAAGAACAAGAGTGGAACCATAACCGATAGTCGCTTATCATTAATGAGTCAAAAGAAGAATACAACCATAGCTTCAATGCAGCATTCTCCTTTAGCGAGTCGTCAGCAAAGCATGTCTCGATAAATCCTGTCAAGGATGGGACAAGCCTCTCTCTCCAGATACTTGGTAATAGTCTCCTTGCTTGGATTTGGCCTTAAGGGAATCAAGAAGGCTCTTGCAGCATAAGGATGTGAAAGCTCTTGGGAACTTGGAGATTAGCTTGCCATGGAGAAGAGCAAGCTTTTATAGAAGGAGGAAGGCGAGTTGGGATCCCTATAATTATGGGATTGGCCCTATCATCAAGGAAGCTTCCATGAGAGGTGGCAAACCACTTCCTCTCTATGGAAATCCATAGCCAAACCTCCCAACTCAAGATAGAAATCAGTCCAGGAATTTTTTAGGATGAAACTTCTGCCTTTTATTTTTAAAAAACACCTCTTAATATGGTTGGTGCAGGTGCGGCTCTATGACAGAGCGCCAATTGGCATGCCCTCTTTGGAGGATTTTCCCCCTTGGTGCGAGGGCTGAACTATGGAACCACGCCAATGGAAAAAGATCTATTTTTAGGGTTTTTTGCAGCGAGATGTTTTCAGGGCAATTAAAGCTCATCTTCAGAGGGATGCAACGAAAGTATTTTCAAGTCTTGTCTCTGCTCACAGGTCACGGAATGAGCCCTCCAATGTGCGGGATGGGGATTGTAGGGACGGTGACAAATTGTTGTGTAACAAAGACTATTTTGGCAATTGTGCTGTACATGGGGTGGAATATCCCCCAAAAAGACGTTAAGATTGCCTTCCTTAATGGATTTTTTGAGTAAGATATTTATGTTGAGCAACCTAAGGGATCTGAGACTTTAAGCAAAGGTGTGCATGCTTTCATGCTAAAGGGAGCTCTTTATGGGCTCAAGTGGGCATCAAGGACATGGTATGCCTAGATAGACAACTACCTCTTGGATTCGGCTTCCCCAAGAGTGAAGTCGACTCTAACCTATACTATATTGTGATTGAGGTCCAACCTCTCATTCCTGTGTTATATGTTGATAATTTTATATTGACAGTGGACGAGGAGCTCATCCGTGACTACAAGAGATATTGCAGAACATTTTGAGGTGAAGGATATAGGGCTTATACACTATTTCCTTTGGTTGGATATATTGTAGGGTGATGGGGAGATAATCTTGGGAGAGGAAAGGTACATGCAAGATATTCTCAAGAGATTCCACATGCAGGATTGCAAGCCCATGACAATTCCTTTAGTCACAAATTGGAGGAAGGTGGACGCTACAAGACATGAGCGAGTGGATTCCACTCTTTACAAGCAAATCATAGGGTCATTGATGTATTTGGTGAGAAAACGAGCAAACATTTGCTTCGTAGTCAACCAGATTATGGTTGAGATGAATAGAGGGAATTGCGTTGGCGCCAAGCACATGTTGAGGTATCTGAAGGGCACAATATACTAATGGTTTTTCTATAGGCAGGTTGATGGAGTGAGTCTTCAGGTTGATGGATTGAGTCTTAGGTGTCATAGAGGAGCCACAAGGGATAACTCAATTGATTGAGTTCCCGTTTCAAAGTACCTCGCCTATTGGGGGGACATGGGGTCAAATATCCTCGATGCCCTTAGGATTAGTCCTTGCTAGTTTGGCCAATGGGTAGATCTCTTCGGGTTTATCTACCTAGATTTTCCCATGGATGTAGTGGCCACTCAGTTTCTGTGAACCACCCTAAGAAAAGGTGTGATAAAGGGAGCAAGTTTTACTTTGTAATAGAAGTAATGATTTTAGCCATTCCTTTTGATAGTTTAGTGGAATTATTTTGTTTGTCTAGAATAATCACAAGGTTTCTAGGTCAAGATAAACCTAACACATGATGGATTTGTTATTATCACAAAAAAAACATTGCATGGTAAAATAAATCTAGCATGTGCTAGATTTTTTTCTAGCACAAACGCAAATATTTCAGGTTTAAACAAATCTAGCACCCACTAGATTTGTTTCTAGCTCAAAAAAATCATTGCAGGGTAAAACAAATCTATCATGTGTTGTGCTTGTTTCCATCAAAAACACCAACATTGAAAAGTAAAGAAATCTAACATGTGTTATATTTCCTTCTAGCAGGAAGACATGAATTTAAAGTTAACAAAAATCTATTGCAAGCTAGATTTGTTTCCAGCACAAGCACACGAATTGTAAAGTGAAACAAATGTAGCATGTGCTAGATTTATTTATTTTTTAGCACAAAAAGAGACATTGCGAGGTAGGACAAATATAGCACCTTATAGATTTGAGAGTGCAAGCTTCTGTGATCCATAAAATTTTAAAATATAAATCTTCCGGGAAATCACATAAGAAACTTAGGAACGTAAATTTCTTATGTGATTTCCCAGAAGATTTATATTTTAAAATGTTATGAATCACAGAAGCTTCCACTCTCAACATTATAGATTTGTTTGTAGCACAATTAAAAACATTTTGGGATAAAGAAAACATAGTGCATGCTATATTTTTTTTTAGCACAAATAAAAGCATTGCAAGGTAAAAATAAATCTAACTTGTGTTAGATTTGTTTCAAGCACAAACACAAGCATTACCCAACAATTCTCTTGTGGTTTTCCTGACACTATACTTTTTTACTCTACAAGACTTCTGTTTCTCCTACAAACAAAGGTAAAAAAAATCTAGTGTAAGGAAAAACACAACATTCTCAGGTAAAACAAAAGCACAAACACAAGCATTGCAGGGTAAACAAATCTAGTGCATGTTAGATTTTTTGCCAGTACAAACACCAAAATTGCAAAGTAAACCAAATATAGGATGTGCTAGATTTCCTTGTAGCATAAACATAAGCATTCCAAGGTAAAAAGAATTTTAGTAAAAACACAAACATATACATCTTAAGCTAAAACAAAAGTAGTGTGCCCATATTTCCTTCTAGAAAAAACTCAAGCATTGCAGGGTAAACCAAACCTAGCACATGTTATATTCGTTATTAGAACAAAAACAAGCATTGCAAGTTAATACATATCTAGTGTGCATTAGCTTTGTTTTTAAAACAAAAATAATAATTGCAAGGTAAAACCAATCTAGTGCAGACTAGATTTGTTTGTATCACAATCACAAGCATTGCAAGTTAAACCAAAACTAGTGTGCACTAGATTTTTTTAAGCACAGACAAATGAATTGTAGGGTAAAACAATTCTAGTGCGCACTAGTTTTTTTTAGCACAAACAAGCATGGTAAGGTGAAACAAAATAAATGTATTCCATGCTAGGTTTGCTTCTATCATAAACACAAACATTGTAGGGTAAAACAAATCTAGTGCGCATTAGATTTTTTTACATAAGCATAACAAGGTCAAAAAAAAAAAAAAATATTAGCTCATGCTAGGTTTGATACTAGCACAAACACAAAAATGTTAAGGTAAGACAAATCTATTATAAGGAGAAGCATAAAAAAAACATTGCAGGGTAAAACAAATATAACACACTCTAGATTTATTTCTAGCACAAAAAGATGAATTGTAAGGTAAAACAAATTTGGTGCCCACTAGATTTGTTTTTAACACTAACATAAGCATTGTAAGGTAAAGAAAATCTAGTGCAAGACAAAAGACAAAAGCATTGTAGGGTAAAACAAAAATGCAAACACAAACATTATAGGGTAAAAGAAATATAGCGCACAATATATTTATTTCTAGTATAAATGGAAACATTATAGGATATAACATATATAACGTGTGTTAGAGTTGTTTCTATCATAAAAACCAACATTGCAAAGTAAAACAAATCTAACATGCAATAGATTTGCTTCTAGTATAAAAACAAGAATTGCAAGGTAAAACAAATCTAACACATGTTAGATTTGTTTCTAGGATAGACACATAAATTGCAGGGTAATTTTTTTTTAACACACCCTACATTTGTTTCACCATTCAATGTGGTTTTGTTTGTGCAAGAAAGAAATAATGATGAAGGTAATGATAGTATTTATAATTCATATTTTTTTAAATATTAGAAACTTTGGTAGTAATTTCTTAATTTTATTTTTAGAAATCATGGACTATGAAGCCAAAGAAAATTCAAAGGAAGCATCTAAGGGAGAAGAGCGTTAAGGAAATTTAGCACCAAAATTTGTTGTAAATCGTATGTCATTTTCAGCACAAGTTTATAATTTGCTGCAAATGATTAGGAATTATTCCAATAAATGAATGACTTAAAAAAAATGTTTTCGGATTAATCACATTGTTAAGATGACCTAATCCTAACAATGTGATTAATCTGAAAGCATTTTTCTACATTATGGATCACAAAACTCTTAGATCTAACATTAAAATAAAATCTCTATATCACATTATCCTATAAAAGAAAATCAAAATTTATAAGAAAATATTCTATAAACAGTTGCAAATAATATTAAAAAAATTAATTTAATTTAATATCTAAATGTTTTTAAAATATACATCTTTCATAATTATTATATACTTAATTTTGTATTATATATATATATATATATATATATATATAATAAAAAGTTTCTAACATTTCAATGCACACTCTAGTAAAGGACAAGCGATAAAATTCTTGAAAATGGTATCTAAAAGTTTCCAATACCTTAACTTTCCAGCTAACTACCTTTACGACTAATATATGTAGCCCTTCAGGATTTTCGTTCAAAATTGTTTATGATAACCGACAATGCGTAAGAAATCTTAATCCTTTATTTTATTGGCCGTTAGAATTTTGGAATATCCGAATATTAAAAAAAAACATAACTCAATGGTATTATTGGCAGCGGTTTCAGGTACAACTCAGCGTAACAATAAAAACTATTACTACATGCCACAGCTCCATAAAACCATAAAATAGACCACACAATCACAAGCAAATACGAAAATATTGTAAAGAGAATAAACAGAAACGTAGGAAGGACTTGCCTGAAAATATTGTTTTTCTCGCTTCTCGTGTTACTTTCCCATCAATAATTACGATTGATCTAAATATGTTAGATCGATCACCCAACGAAACACAATATTTAATTGGACCTGGATTCGTTCGTGAATTTAACAATATTTAATTGCACCTGGATTCGTCCCTGAATTTAACAATATTTAATTGGACCTGGATTCCGCGGAAAAGCAAATTTCCGATAGCTGAAATGGCTGATCGAACTTTAACAACTAATAATAGAAATCGAACTTTCGATGAATTTGAGTTTAACCACCCATGACGAGCCGAGCCGAGCCGAGCCGAGCCGCGCCGGAGTTTGATATAGAGATGTTCAATGGATTTACGCAAAATGAATTATTCATAGAGACATAAAGCCATCGAGCATCTTTATATCAAACGCTATAGTACGAGAATTATTCATAGAGACATAAAGCCATCGAGCATCTTTATATCTGGAATTATTCATAAAAAAAACTTCCATGATGCATTGCTTTATCTTTTTGTTCGATCTCTATCACTCATAAGGAATTGCTTTATTTTGATTAAGGTTATAGGATTATAAAGACTCAAAACGGTACATGCTAGTAGTAACTCTCACACATGACACATAGCTAATTTTAGCTTTCTAAAACTTTAAAACTGAACTCTATAATGGTTAAAGTTAAAGTTATACTATTATAAAAACTCAAACCAGTACATGCTAGTAGTAACTCTAACACATGACTTACAGCTAACTTTAGCTTTCTAAAAATTTAAAACTAAACTCTATATCTTGCTTCATTCATAGATTCCTCCCACACGACTGATAGCTAAAAATTAAAAACTGAACTCAAGGTTACGTTCTACCGCCTGTTCTCACGTTTTGTCTTCCAGTTGTTAACTGCTTCATCTCCTCCTCCACAAATGTATAACGTTTTGCGGAAATATACTCCAGTTATTGGCGGAAATATACTCGAGTTATTTGCCGAAAATAACGTTTTGCGGAATATACTCCAGTTATTTGCGGAAAATAGCTAGCTAGGGTTTCTTTAAAACTGAATTGTTAATATTAATAATTAATGCAAATAACTGGGGTTTCTTCAAAATTGAATTGTCAATATTAAAAATTAATTTAAATAATATGAAGTCAAAAATATGTTGTAATGTTATTTTATATATATATATATATATATATATATATATATATATATATATATATATTTATTAAATTTTTTAATATCAAGGAAAATTATTTTATTTATTTTTTTAATTTTAAATTTGTTTTCATATATATATTTTAAATAATTTAGTTTTTTTTAATTTGTTTTCTTATATATATTTTAAATAATTTATTTTTTTTAAATTTGTTTTCTTATTCATCTCTTAAATTGCTACAAGGATTTTCATTTAACACTATATATGTTCTTAAGAACATTTTCATGTTCCTACTGAGTTTCTGAACATATGTTCATATTCTTCTTGGGAATTATTGTTAGTATTTTGAACCTTATTATCATTATTTTAAATCTTATAGCAAATTTATTTCACTAGCACATTAGGTTGCACATTTTAAGAGTGATTTAGAAAATTTAAGAGTGAGAAGGATAGATTAACAATTCACTATTGGATGTGGTCATCAATTAATTCCATGTTAGTATGTTAATTGGATTTGATGTTTTTAACCTTATAATTTATTTTTACATTATAAAAAAGTACATAAATATTTGTTTTTCTCTTTATTAAATTGCACCTAGTTAATTAACATCGATCCTCTAAAAAATCAAACCCAACATCACACATAAGGACATACAAAATCCCAAACTAGAACCAGCAAAATTAAAGATTCACAATTGATGTAGTGTTAATGTTCCTAAGAATTCTTATACCATACTTGAAACACTAAAGGTCCCTCATGGATGTCATTAGGGATAATCATAACTACCTTTATCACTTTTTTTGCAAATGCAAAAGGCAAATCAACATATATTCTAATTACAAGGGAAAGTTGTTTAATATTATATGAGAGGTGTTGATAAAGACCAAATTAGTGATAAAAAAATTTCAAAACGATAGATGGTGATACAAAACAAACTTATAAGACTAACGACGATGAGGTTGTTGGTGAAGACTTGAGAAGTAAGGGGAAAGAGACTTGATGTGCTTAGAAAATTCTAATTCTTTGTTCTAAAGCCAATTTCAACTGCAATGTAGATCAAAATAAACATGCTACCATTCAACATGTAACTATTAAAAGGTTCTATAAATTTTGAAAATAATGGTATTTTTTTTAAAAATGGGAATCCATCATAAATCTGGTTTTTTTTTCTATCTTTAGGATTAGATGATGAAGGTAATGCACCACAACATAGAGGGGGTTTTGAGACAACAGTTGAGACCATTTTGTGAAAATTGTCTTAACCTGAGACAAAAAAGATTGCGGGTTGTCTTAAATATCATCTTTAAACCATTGTATCAATTTTTTGTCTTAAAAATTTGTCTCTATAAAGACAATAGGTAACACAAGCATGATTGTCTCTTAGGAGACAATTTCATTTTTCTCTCAAGAGAGGCAATATGCCTTCAATCCTAGCTCTTGTATCTTTAGAGACACCAAAAATTATATTTAAAGACAATAACATATCACTTTTATCTGTTTAGAGACAATATATAAAAATGAATCAAAAAAATTATATCATCGTTGAAATAAATCAATACAAAAAGCATTTAATTAAAAATAAACTACAATACAATTCATTAATTCATGTTAGGGCAGAGTGGAATCAAACCAAGTATCTCTTGCATATAAGGCATGGGCTCTTCTATTGAGCTAACACCCTTTAAAGAATTATGTGATGAGTTATCATACCTGCTCTATTAAGGTCAAACCTAATGTGTACCTAACCTTAACCCCATTAAAGTTTCTTAGCACAGGGAGAAAAATTTCCTGGTATTGAACCTAGAGCATAATTGCTTTAGGCTAGAGTGCTTCTATAGAGCAGGACATCATGTCAATGTTACTTTGGGTTTCTCTTTTCATCCAACTAATTTATAAAATGAATTTCATGTAGTTTACTTTTCTAGACTGAACGGAATCATGTGAAATATTTCATATCTCTATGGAGACTTCCTGTGCAATACGGAATTCCTTCTAACGTTACTAAGTCTAATATGCATGGACATGTACCTTCTCTCCAAAATTACCAGATTAATGGTCTTAAAATTTCGTATGTCCGAATCTATAATCGTTATTGAGAAGTATTCACAGTTGAGTACCTCAATAGAAGAGAGAAAAAATGGTTTTTTATTATCACAAGGACTTATACATAGTAAGTTTCATCCCCTAGCCTTGGATATATTACTTCATATCCATTGGATAAAGGTAACATTTACTCTCCTTCAGCTGATTTATGCACGATTTTTATTTTTTATTTATGGAGATAAGTGCTCATATATATTCATGTGAAGATCCTTGTTTTCCCAATATTTGAATAGAACTGTTCTTACCCTACCATAATTACCTCCAACAAAAAATTCAAGAATGGGCCCTTTTCTTACATGAAACTCCCAAGGCCATTAGGTGACTGCTATAAACACTTCAGGCCAATTTTAGGAAAAGCACCATCCTATCTTGATACAAACTAGCCCTAATATAGGTCGACAATGCAATGAATTTTTATGGAATTCAATTTGATCTGAGGATGCTCTTTTGTTGTACAATGTCCCTACAAGAAAGTTTTTTTTTTGTTCAACAAAAAAAACAAATCCTTTTGAGATCATAAGATATGCATTTCTATATAATATAGCTATTTTACCTACAATGTAAGAACTAGAGACAAAATATGTTAAGCCTAGCTGAGATAGATATATATAATATAGCCATAGATTTATAGGTTGCATAAACTCACCAAAGTATACCCAAGTAAGTAAGTAAATTCAACAACATAGATTTATAAGTTGCATAAACTCACCAAAGTAACCCCAAATAACACAAACTAAATTATTTAATAATCCCAATAAATTATTAACCCATTCACATTTTAATACTAGTGCTATATATCCGCTATGAAACCAATATAGTATCATCATTTATTAAAATTTTCATATATATTTAATATTAAGGAAAAATATTTTATTTATTTTTTTAAATTTTAATTTATTTTCATATATATATATATATATATATATATATATATATATATATATATAATTTAGTTTTTTTAGTTATATTAATCATAAAATAATAATTAATAATTTAAAAATTAATTAAAAAAAATTAATCTATAATAATATATTTAAAATTACCTTAATTTAAATAAGAATTTTTTAATGTATACACTATTAAATAGTTAGTAATAAGAATTTGTAGAAAATAAGTAATTTAAATAACATTAATTGTACATTATTCGATATTTCTCTAATTAAAATTTATAGGATATAAATTTAAATGTTTTAAAAAAATACTGGTAACTGTAAATTGAGTTATTAATATATTATTTTATTGGAAAAAACCATTATTATCAGTAGCAGCAGGAACATAAAAATTTACTTGAGTTTTGGGAGAGGGGAAGTGCAATATGATGTTCAAGAACATATTTTCATATTGACTTAAGACTTTAATTGTATTATCACAAAATACACATACTTTCATGAGCCTAATTCTCAAGCTTATGCATCCCTTAAATTGCCACAAAGATTTTCATTTAACACCATGTATGTGTTCTTCAAAAAATCTTCATTTATTTCACTAGCACATTGGGTTGAGCATTTTAAGAGTGATTTAGAAAATTTAAGAGTGAGAAGGATATATTAGCAATTCACTATTGGATGTGGTCATCAATTCGTTCCATGTTAGTATGTTAATTGGATTTGATTTTTTTTAAATTTTATAATTTATTTTTACATTATAAAAAACTACATAAATATTTGTTTTTCTCTCTATTAAATTGCACCTAGTTAGTTAACATCGATCCTCTAAAAAATCAAACCCAACATCACACATGAGGACATACAAAATCCCAAACTAGAACTAGAAAAATTAAAGATTCACAATAATTGATGCGGTGTTAATGTTCCTAAGAATTCTTATACCATACTTGAAACACTAAATATCCCTCATGGATGTCATTAGGGATAAACATAACTACCTTTATCACTTTTTTTGCAAATGAAAAAGGAAAATCGACATATATTCTAATTACAAGGGAAAGTTGTTTGATATTATAGGATAGGTCTTGATAAAGACCAGATTAGTGATAACAAAATATCAAAACAATAGATGTTGACACAAACAAACTTATAAGACTAAGGATGATGAAATTGTTGGTGAAGACTTGAGAAGTGAGGGGAAAGAGACTTGATGTGCTTAGAAAAGTCTAAGCCTTTGTTCTAAAGCCAATTTCCACTGCAATGTAGATAAATATAACCATGCTACCAGTCAACATGTAGCTATTACAAGATTCTATAAATCTTGAAAACAATGGTGTTTTTGTTGAAAACTAAAATCCATCATACATATAGTTTTTTTTTAAACTTTAGGATTAGATGATGAAGGTAATGCACCACAACATAGAGGGGGTTTTAAGACAATAGTTGAGACCATTTTCTGAAAAATATCTTAACCCGAGACAAAAAAAATTGTGCGTTGTCTTAAATATCATCTTTAAACCATTATATGAAATTATTGCCTTAAAAATATGTCTCTATAAAGGCGATATATAACACAAGCATGATTGCCTCGTAGGAGACAATTTCATTTTTCACTCAAGAGAGAAAATAGTTCAAAGATAATATGCCTTCAATCCTAGCTATTGTATCTTTAGAGACAACAAAAATTATATTTAAAGACAATATCATATCACTTTTACCTCCTTAGAGACAATATATAAAAATGAATCCAAAAAATTATATCATCGTTGAAATAAATCAATAAAAAAAATATTTAATTAAAAATAAAATAGAATATCATTCATAAATTCATGTTAGGGCAGGGAGGAATCAAACCAAGTATCTCCTGCATATAAGGCAGGGGCTCTTCTATTGAGATAACACCTTCTAAAGAATTATGTGATGAGTTATGATACCTATTCTATTAAGTTCAAACCTAATGTGTACCTAACCTTAACCCATTGAAGTTTCTTAGCACAGGGAGAAAACTTTTCTGGTATTGAACCTAGAGCATCACTACTTCAGGCTAGAGTGCTTCTATAGAGTAGGACAACAATCCAATGTTACTTTGGGTTTCTCTTTTCATCCAACTAATTTATCAAATAAATTTCATGCAGTTTACTTTTCTAGATTGAATGGAATCATGTGAAATATTTCATATCTCTATGGAAACTTCCTGTGCGATAAGAAATTCCTTCTAATGTTACTAAGTCTAATATGCATGGACATGTACCTTCTCTCCAAAATTACCAGATTAATGATTTTAAAATTTCATATGTCCTTCTCTATAGTCATTATTGAGAAGGATTCACAGTTGAGTACCTCGCTAGAAAAGAGAAAAAATGGTTTGTTATTATCACAAGGACTTAGACATAGTAAGTTTCATCCTCTAGAATTGGATAGATTACTTCATATCCCATGGGATAAAGGTAAAATTTACTCTCCTTTAGGTGATTTATGCATGATTTTTCTTTTATATTTATGGAGATAAGTGCTCATATATATTCATGTGGAGATCCTCATTTTCCCAGTATTTGAATAGAACTGTTATTACCCTATCGTGATTACCTCCAATAAAAACTGGAAGAATGGGCCTCTTTCTTACATGAAACTCCCATGGCCATGAGGTGACTGCTAAAAACACTTCAGGCCAATTTTAGGAAAATAACCATCCTATCATGATACAAACTAGCCCTAAGATAGGTCAACAATGTAATGAATTTTTATGGCTTTCAATTTGATCTGAGGATGCTCTTCTATTGCATAGCTTCCCTACAAGCAAGTTTTTTCTTTGTTCAACACGCAAAACAAATCCTTTGGATATAATAATATATGCATTATTATATAATATAACTATTTTACCTACAATGTAAGAAGTAGAGAAAAAATATGTTAAGCCTAGCTGAGATAGATTTATATAATATAGCCAGAGATTTATAAGTTTCATAAACTCACCAAAGTAACCCCATATAAATCAAACTAAATTATTGAATAATCCCAATAAATTATTAACCCATTCACATTTTAATAGTAGTGCTATATATCCACTATGAAACCAATATAGTATCATCATTTATTAAAATTTTCCATTCTTTTAGTTATTTAATAACATACCTCATAAAAATAACATAATTCTTTAAATTGCATTATTTCAATAAGACCATTAATTTATAAGTGACATCACCTCACCAAATTATCAAAATAATGTAAAATAAAATTTTAAGTAGAATCTTAACCTGTTAAAGAAACTAGATTCCAGTGCAACATCTCCAACCATTAAAAATTCTAAAATCTAATTAAAAACCATTATTATTATTATTATTATTATTATTATTATATATATATATAATTTTAAAAAATGATAAATATAAATAAATGAAATTTAGAGAGGTTAAAAAAATTGTTGATCCACAACCTTATGCAACATCTCACAACAGTTCCTTCACAGAATTCGGTATTGAGCACCATACACACCTACTATATCCAACTATCTATGTTATATTTTCTCTACATTGAGATGGCACCCTAGGTTTTGTCTACCCATCTACAATTACTCGAAATTCTGGTCGGTGATTATTTTTAAAAGAAATGTAATTTTTGTAACGTTTAAATCTTTTTTTAATGATTAAAATGGGTTTAGTATTATCAATAATTTATGTGTATCTAAAATATTTGAATTTTGATAATTGTAATCAGAATTTTAATTTATATTTTTATAAAATTTACTTAAATTACAGCTAAAATTTCTATTGTCACTGTTTATGCATGGATTTATCTACTAATTATAATTCACAGTCAATTTCTTATGATAGTCAATTCCTCATTTTAAACCACTAAAAACAACATACCAATAATGAAAAAAAAAATATATAGTTTATAACAAGAATTTTCCAACTTGCTTTGAAGTTGAATTCATCGATAAAACTTCCTGATTTTAACAAACCATGATGAACCTGAGTTTGGTATAGATATGTTGAATTCCATTATATATCTATGAATAATTTTCTCTATGTTACTTCCATTAGCACATAATCATAGGTAAAGCCATAAAGCATATTTATACCTAGATTTATTCATAAATAACTCCATTATGCATTGACTCAATCTAGGAAATTCTCTTTGAAAAAATGTCATTTCTTTCAAGCTAGCCTTGGAGATCATCACCACAGCTATGAAATTATGTGTGTGTGTGTGTGTGTGTGTGGCCTGAACTGGATTATTCCTAAATTTTTAGAGGATAAGTGGTTTTTGAGTGAAAACATCCCATTTAGTGACATAAATCAGGTTATGCATGAATCAATAAAAACCACTTAGGGTTTAGAGTTGCTGATTTTTCAGTAAGAAAAAACTCTGGTTTATATTGAGTACCAATGCACAACATCAAAAAAATTTACATCAGTCTTCAAGTGTTTCATCTCCTGTCTATACTTGTCCATGATATCTAAATTATATACATTTAAATACACATGTTCTATAATTCAAATGTCCCTAGTTTTGCATTTAGATCACATCTGATCTGCTTACATCCTTTTACCCTATTCAGAAAATTGTAAAACCAACACCCATCGTGCTTCCTTTGTTGAGATTCTCCTTTGTTAAGATTCTAGGTAATAACTTTCGAATACAATCCTACACATGTAAACGATATACCAACCGATATACAAGAATTACAAAAAAATTTAAGGTACCCAGAGTAGTCTATTAACCATATGCTAAGTAAAAAATTACCACCCTTGTAGCCCTATTTCGAGAGCCATCAACGAGTTCATATTTCATTTCTCCATAAACACCATGAAGTCCTTTCGTAGATAGCCTATCTGGAACCCAATTTTTCTCTCGATAGACATGGTGGAAAGATATAGCAGTGAAAGTGTTTCTCAGATCTCTAATCCTGTCTAGCCAGGATGTGAGATTTCCAGGCCTCAGTAGAATTTTGTTGTTCAAGTGCTCTATGAGGACATTGGAATCCCCGAAAACCCACAGTCTGTCAATGTATAATTGATTAGTAAACCATAATAATCCCCAAGGATCTGAACCTTCGTTGTATAATTTATTAGTAAACCATCATAATCCCCAAAGATCTCAGTCCTCATATTTGTGCCTTGGCTTCCAAACAAGTAGATTTTATAGTGACATTGTGGCAATATCAGGAGTGACGCTCCACATCCACATCTAAATTTTCTCTGCAACTCGATCAAAAAATCCTGCAAAATATTGGATCTCAAAAAATTTGTTCCTTATGGAGAATTCGTGATCCATCTTTTCATAATCTGTGGAGCAACCATATTGAATATGCTAAATGTTACAAAATCATCATAAAAACTCAAGGTTGTTGAAATATTAACTCACTCATAACTAATAACTAAATTTAGGTTTCTAAAAAATCAAAATCATACAAGCTAATATCTAATAGCTAAATTTAGCTTTTTAGAAATAGCTAACTTTTCGACCACATGTTGTCTCTCGCATTTTCCTTGGTTTTGATGCCACTAGTTAACTGCATAATCTCCTCAAAGAAATATTATTTGCAGACGATAACCATAATTGCAAGCATGTAATGTATATGTGTGCACCATTTGATGGAGTTGATGCCCCAACAAATTTGAATCTATGCTATATCGATTCTTCACATTGACATGTGACTTATTGTGTTCGAAGGTCTTAAATGGAACTAGCCAATATATATATATATCTGTGTGTGTGTTAATTCAGATTTTCAAAATTACATTAATGGTAAAAAATGAGTTAATTAATTCCGAATTTAATCAAAATATATATAATATAATTAATTTAAATGACATTTTCATACTTTAAATTATATATTATTAATTATTTAATAATTATAATTTATAAATTGTAAATTAAATTTAAATATTTCAAGTAAAAATAATAATTAAAAATTTAGTCTCTTATATATCATTTCATTTGGAAATCATTCTTTATGAGCCACTATGAGAGAACATAAGACTTTATTATATTATTGAAATCAATTGTATCACCATAATGTTTTGAAGCTCTTACTTAACAATTAGCTATTATATGTGGTTTTTAGTTAGTTTCTTGTAAGTATTTTAATTAGATAGATTTCATATTTTAATTTTCTAATTTTTTAAAATGATAAAAAGTAAATAAATATTTATTTCTCACTTTATTAAAATGATCTTAGATACTTAACATGGAGCCTCTAAAAAACACAAACCACACATCATTATATGAGGAAAAACTAAATCCCAACTTAGAATAGAAAACATATACATTGCAATTGATGTGGGGTTGAGGTTCCTCGAAAGCCTTATACCATACTTACGAAAGACATCCCTCATGGACCTTATTAGGGATAAAATTCAACATCTTTATTACTACTTTTACAAATGGAAAAGAAAAATTATGATTACAAGCGAAAAAATGTAGTATAATATAGGATAGGTATTGGTAAAAACCAAGCTAGAGGTCTCAACATTTCAAATCAACAAAGGATGACATTTTTTATTCACATGAAAATTTTATTACAACCACTAGTCACACAGAGGTACATTTTTATAAAACCATTTTTAGTTAGATGGATGGGTGGCTTTTAGCTTTTGAAAAGATTCCATGTATAATATGAAATTGGCTCTATATTTCCATCACCTTATATGTTAAAAAATAATCATTACTTCCTCTAATATCCTATTTCTCATTTTTTTATAACTAGGCTCCTGCGGTCAAGTTTGTGTATGCATATCATGTCATCCAACATTTACTCTTCTTTAGATATGCTCATGAGACTTCTAACCCTCTTTTTGAAACTCATTTTTCTTCTTCCTTTTCGAATTTCTTCCCAATGTCTTAGGTTTCATTCCGTCTACAATTTAACTCCTATGAATACAATTTTCTTGTTTTCTTCTAAAGGGATGCTCTCGATGAATTAACGATTCTTCTTATTTATAACTCTACCCCTTCGTTGATATCAAGGGAAAGATTCTACCCTTCAACTTATACACTATTTTTAATTGAAATAAATGTTTGTCTTCACTTTCTATTATAAATTTGTATACTACTATCGATACATTTCACCATTTTTCTCTTTAAGCTCAGTTTCAAAATTTCTCATCTTCTTAATGTGACCTGAGGTGTTATAATATCTTACTTCTTTATTACCCACAACATTTTTCTTAGGTATTCCAAATTTTCCAACAACATAGTTTGGTAAATATAATTTCAACATGTTCCTTGCAAGTAATATATTTGATCTTAAGATTTGCTGAAGTGCATACTCTATTGAAAATCCATACTTGGTTGGAATATTTTTTTCCATTTGAGTGCATCATAGGGTTATTTATAATGCTAATTTCACTTTTATTAACATATAAAATCGATATTTGTTGATAATACTCTACTCTGATAAGCTTTAGATTCTTATTCATCCAAACAACTTGAGTAAAAAAGTATATTGATGCAATGTATCTAGCTTTAACAATGATTAAGGAGATTTAGGTTTGTTCCTTGCTCAACGATCATATTAGAATATTTTCCAAAAATAATGTTCCTCCAATTGTACTTTTTGTGTCATCTATAATTTCTTCCCAATTTGCATCTCTATATTTCATCAAAGTACAATATTCGTAATCCACATCCATCTTCTCATAATCTGTGAAAAAACCATATTAGGTGTGCCAAATGTTACAAAATCATCATAAAATTTCAAAGTTGTTGAAATATTAACTCACACAACTAATTACTAAATTTAGGTTTCTAAAAACTCAAAATCATACAATCTAATATCTAATAGCTAAATTTAGCTTTTTAGAAATAGCTAACTCGTCAATCACCTGTAATATCTCACATTTTCGTAGGTTTTGATGCCATTGGTTAACTCCATGATCTCCTCGGAGAAATGTTATTTGCGGACGATAATGATAATTTCAAGCATGTAATATAAATGTGTGTGAACCATTCGAAGGAGTTGATGCTCCAATAAATTCGAATCTATGCTATGTCGATTCTTAACATTGACATGTGAATTATTGTGTTCTAAGGAGTTAAATGGAACTCATGAAAATAATTGATATCTGTCTATATTTTTCTGTAGTGTACGATAATTTAGATTTTTAAAATTATATTAATGGCAAATAATTTTTCTGTAGTGTATGATAATTTAGATTTTAAAAATTATATTAATGGTAACTAATGGGTTAATTAATTACAAGTTAAATTTAACCTATAATATAATTAATTTAAATAACATTTCCAATTTTTAAATTATACATTATATTTAATAACTATAATTTATAATTTATAAATTAAATTTAAATATTTGAAGTAAAATAATAATTAAATGTTCAGTTTCTTATATATCATTCTATTTAGAAACCACTCTTATGTGTCACTATGAGAGAACATAGAACTTTATTATATTATTGAAAGAATTTGTATCACCATAAAGTTTTGAAGGTCTTATCGCTTTATAACAGTAGGAAACAATAGTTAAAGAGCCAAATTATGGTGGATTAAAGTTGTTTTTTTGTTAAAACATTTGATGAGGGAAAAATAGATTACCTTACTTAACAATTAACTGTTATATGTGTTTTTTAGTTAGTTTTTGGTAAACATTTTAATTAGATTTGATTGTTTCTTAACTTTTTAATTTTTTAACATTTTTTTGAAGTGCATACTCTCTTGAAAATCCATAGCTGCTTAGAATATGTTTTCCCTTTGAATGCATCATATGGTTATTTCAAATGCTAATTTCACTTGTATTAGCATAGAAAATCAATATTTGTTGATCATATTCTACTCTGATAAAATTTATATACTTATTCATCCAAACAACTTGAGTAGCTTTGACAATGGATATGGAGATTTAGGTTTGTTCCTTTCTCAACCATGATATTAGAAGATTTACAAAAAACAATGCTCCTCCAATTTTACTTTTCGTGTCATCTATAATCCCTTCCCAAATTTTATCTCTATATTTTATTAAATTAAATTACCTTCTTCTTGAATACCATTGGCCAAATTATAATATCCCCTTTAAATATCTAAATATTCTCTTAATTGCTTGTGCATGAGTCTCCTTTAGTGCTATTGAAATATCACAACCAATCTTAACACTTCCATAATATATGGGCTTGATGTTGTTAGATATAGTAAGCTCCCAATTATTGACTTATAAATAGTTTGATTTACATTAGGGGATTCATATTCTTTGATCAATTTGCATCTTGTGACAATGGATATGCTAACATGTGCATAATTTTCCATGCCTAATTTATTTCACATTTCCCTTAGATACTTTGTATCAGAAAAAAGTATACCTTTATTTGATTGAGTAAATTGAAATCCTAAGAGGAATGAAAATTCTCGTAGCACAAACATCTCAAACTCCTTTTTAATTTATATTGCAAAATTTTGGCTCATTAAATCAACATCACTACCAAAAATGATATCACCTTTAGATTCCACGATAATTAACAAACTATCATTATCTATTTGTTGCATGTGTGATGTTGACATTGATGTCAACCATGGGGAGTTAGTCATCCAGTTGACATTGTAATTAATGTCAACTGGATTTGTATTGATGATCAGGTGGGTTGCATAGATTTGTTGAGGCTTGTACAGGTCGTGAAGGTCCTTAAGGATGTGGTGATAAAGTTGCATCATGTTTTTTGGAGATAAAGTTTGATTTTCTAAGCAGTAAAGGAGTGGTGCAATCATACCTCCTTCATATAGGGACACTTGCTTAATTTTACACTCATCCCCTATTAACCTGTACACATTGATACATAGTGGCCACTCAGAGGCAACACCACTCCTGTAGGTGAAGAATATACAATACCCTAGGCCTAAATCAAATAATTTTACCTTGGTTTTGGTTATAAGGTTCAATTGGATTGATTCTTCAATGAAAGTGATTTGGTTATCATTTTTAGTGTGTATATTATCAATTTAATTGCTTATGGTATGAATCAATTGATTATTTAGTAGTGGAATTAGCAGTAAATGTTTTCTATATATGGTCCATATATTGAATAAAAAAATGATTAATCTAATATTTGTAATGAATGTCTGTTAGTGGTGTGATGAGTTTGATCTAGAGTGTTGGATGTTTTTTTATATATAACCATGAATTGCGTTGAGCTAAGGTTAGCATGTTTGGATAGAAAGAGAAATAAATCTTGTTAAGTGTGCGTGAATTGTGCAAATAGAGAGAGAGCCACACCTTGCACATTCTAGAACAATGGATTTCATGGCTAGTTCCAATATTGTTAGTGTGTGGCCTAAACAATCCTAATAGAGAGAATAAAATATAGATATCTATTTCTAGGAAGAGTATGTATTGATTAACATGAAACTACCAAGATCGATGGCTAGAGTGTGCCATTGTGTGATCTATATAAAAGAAGTTTGCACTAGTATGGTGATATCTTGAGAAGAGGATTGAATGAAAAATAATAGTGTATTTTATGCATAAAATATGCTAATGTACAAGTGCATTTTATGAAGAGATCATTGAAATACCAGTAGAACAATTCAATGCCAAAGTTTTATATTCAATAGTCGAGTATGAGTAGAGATTGAAGTGGTTGTGGAAGAGTATTAGTTGTGTTTATTATCCTAACATGTTTGTTACTATAGGGGTTCTGTGCTAAGCATATTTTGTTGTATCCTAGATCTTATATGGGTGTGGTGTTTCATATCTATTTTATGGTCAAGCCTATAATGTTGATATTTACTAATGCCATATGAATGGCCTTGTATGTTGTCATTATACATGTATAGATGACTCCTAATGTAACTCTCCTACAGTGCTTCAATATTTGTATGTAGAAAAGAATAATGTATTGTCATATATATTTATATATGTATGTTTTATTGAGAGTATTCTACTAAGTTGATATTGTTTTTTGTGTTGCTGAGAAATATTGCATGTAGAGAGAGAGTTGTGCCTTGACGCAGTTGATGACACTACAAGGAAATTACCTTCTAGTGGAGGTTTTTATGGAAGACCCTATATAAATAACCTAAAAAAATGTTTTTAGCGGAGGTCACTAGAGGAGGTGGGCGGGTAGATGTTTTTATAGTGCATCTATAATATACAAATTCACTAGTGCTTTACTATACATATAAGCATTGGTTCTTAATAAAATATGGTGCACTATGGCGGTTTTATTAAAAAAAACCCATCAATGCATATAATAATTTAAATCACTCCAAAAGAGCTAAATTTACAAAATTGTAGGTCGTATAATTCATTTTTTCCAGTCTGGTGGTATCCTATGATTATGCCCCGGTGCTAAACTAGTATCATAATGCCCCAATGCGTACTCTATTTATAACACGCGAACAAGCTTAAATTAAAAAAATCCCAGTCCTTAAACTCTTTTCACCATATAGATATTATATCCACTGGAATCATATGTGGTATTCTTGTATTGAAATACCCTAGTGTGTACTTAAAGATAGCACTAATATTTGGTTTTTAATTTAAAAAATGCAGTGTAATATTCCCATGAAGCACTGGCGCGGTTAATGTATCAAAATTTCATGGTGCATCTTATCAAGAGCACCACTATAGGTTTTTTAATTTAAAAAAAAAATGTAGTGCTATATTCCCATGAAGAACTGGTGTTGTTCATGAATCAAAATTACCTGGTGTGTCCTTCAAATAAAACCTCTAGAGGAGTTTTAAATTTTAAAATAATGTGGTGCTATATTGCCATGAAGCACCGCTGTAGTTCCCGTATTAAAACACCTTGTTGCATCTTAACAATATATCCTCTATAGGGTTTTTAATTAAAAGAAAAAACAAATAGCGCCCTTGGAGATAGGGTGCATTAGTGTTGTTGTAAGAACCCACCGAAACAAGGTTAAATAAAAAAACACCAACAGACCAAAAATTCCATTTTTACCATTTTTCGTGCTATAGAGCTTGGTAACACCACTACCACTCTTACCTCACACAAGTGCCCCGACATTAGTGCCTCTCTTTCTCACCATCCTTCCATATTGTGATCAGTGTGTGTATTTCAAATTTTCTAAAATGGTGGTGAAATTGGATTTTCTCATTTACGTGTCAATTATGCCTCCTCGATTACCAAATTTCTAGGTAATTTATATGTTTCCCTCTAATTTCACTCTTTAGCATATTATAATTGCAATATAGCTCCAAAAATCCATTGTTTTTTATTTTTATTTTTCCTGCACAGTGCGTTTGATAGGTTTTACTTGCACCAACACCTTCTAAATGTATAGTGTCCATCGCAGTTCATTACATGAACCTAACACACCATGATGTTGTCAGTGTATCTTTTAAATTAAAATGCACCAGTAAAAGCTATAAATTGTACATCGATGCATACATTTTAATTTTACTCACAATGCACTATATTTACCAAATGCAATGCAAACATAATATTGGAAAAATATAGCTCGTTGCGTTCTACAAACTGAACATTTATGTAATGGTGTGAAAAGGTTATACATACTTACCGGTGTGTAACTTTGTGAGTGAATCGCATTGAAAATGTGTTTTTGTGGACCGAAAGTGGTGCATCATATGTATATACACATTGTTACCAGGGCTCTTATTTTTTGCTGCGCATGAGAGCCAGTGCATTACTGTATTTTGGACTCACTGGGATGAATTTTTTTTCATTTTAATTGAAATTTATGTGTCCGTATTTATAAATAAATTTTCCATTTAATAAAGAAAAATTATGTTTTATTTATGAGGTTGATGTATTTTATATGGCAATCATGTAGCAGAGACATCAAAAACGCACGAAACAATTGGCGTAATAGAAAAATTCGGATCAATATAATGTGTTACAACCATGAGAGGTATGATAAAGTGAGAAAGATTTATAACATCGACCTATTAGTGTAGTGACCTGAGTGCTCTTGCGGAATGTAGGCCTCCTTAAGTTCTATGAGGAAGCTATATCCTTGAAGCCGCACTCTGGATTACTCGAAAAATTGACCCATCCATGGGATTTCCACTAACAGTATTTTTTTTTGGTCCTAACACATGGTATAGGCCCTCTGAGGAGGATATATATTTTATCACTAGCCTGTCTAGGAGATGGGAGGATTTTTTCGAGTTCCATGATGTCCCCCATGGGTTTACAACAAAGAGTCATCTTGTCTACTCTCAGATGTATGTTGGGGGTCATGTAATCAATCCAAAAAAATTTCATGTGCATGGAGGAAAACTACAAATTGCTTCTTTTGTTCAACAAAAGGTTAGGTTCCTCTCAAACACAAGAATTAGTAGTTCTAAATGGGTATGCTCTAAAATTTATAATGTGATGAAGTATGGATAACAAAATTTTACATTCTGAAATCATTAACTATCCAATGAAAAAGTTTAAAAACATCATACATGATGCAATCTACCTCCCTTACTCTTGGGAGAAAGACATTTCTATTGCACTCATCCTGCAACTCCAAGGCTACATGCATATCAGCCTCCTTAGAATGGTCAATGGTCAAAGTGTTACAATTTTGCAAATTAACAATACGACCTTTGTCTAATAGTTTCCAAAAGACATGCTCTACCTCCTCAGTCATGGATTTCCTATAGAGTTCCTAAATTAATCAATTTTCAGTAAACATATTGGGTCTGAGATTTTCCTCTACCATATTATCACGAAGGCCAAGCTATTGAAGCATATTAAAACATATTTTTACCTTTCTTGCAATATCCATAGATCATAAAATCATAAGTGAGCCATGGTTCTATACCTTTGTCAACCATCGATTCAAGTGGATAAATCCTTATGTCTTGTCTCCCCTCCCTTCCAATCTTATCCATAAACACAATGTACATATCTTTCCTATCTATAAAGTCTATTTTATTTATCTTATTGGAAAAAAAAATAACTTACCCTACTGAAGCCATCTAGAGAAACATTGTAGGGTTTATATAAACACAAATTTCACGCAAGTTTGTTAAATACTCCAAAAAGTTTGAACTACCTCCGAAATCATCAATACTACAAAAAAATTGAACTACCCCCAAAATCATCAATACTCCAAAAAAGTTGAACTGCCCCTAAAAAAATCCCATATTGCACCAACAGAGTAATTTCCCGATTACAAATGATGTCCCAAGAAAACTAATTCTAGAATTTCTCAAGAGAATCTCTCAGAATCCAGGTTTTTAAGCTCTTATTTATCGAGATATGATTAATTAAGATCCAGTATGTAGAGGATTGAAAGGAAAAAAAGGGAACCCAAACCAATTCACATCATGGATTTAAGATAACACTATTAGGTGACTACCTCCCTGCATAAGGTATGCCAACATGAAGATTAAGGGAAACGAAAGCCAACTCCCTCCTCCAAATATTGTTTCGTAGAGTATGATTTGGCCATATGTTTATTATAAATTAAATAGTTGCATTATGTGTGTTAAACATTACTTCTTTAAAAAATGAGCTTCATGTTAAAAAGTTCCCATTAAAAATCCAATGTAGATTCATGTTTTCTTTGATGTCTCGAGCCTCCACGTGGTAAGGAGAGCCTTCCAAGGCTGCCCTTTAGTTAGCTAGATGTGTTTTTCAATTATAATAAGTTTTGAGCCTCATTTCCTTACCTTAATCATCATTTTTCTTTAACATGGATTGTGTTAAAGTTCAAAAGAAATGGAGTTAAATAAATTTATAAAATGCAAAATTTGAATTTTATTTATATTACAATTAATATATTTTTTTTTCATAAATTTTGTTTATAATACTTGTTCTAATTTATAAGTTATAAATTTTAATTTAGAAAGATAAATTTACCAAAAAATAAAATAGTGTTAAATTATATTTACATAACAAAATCGTTGTCCCAGAGCGAGCCTTCTACTAAATGGAATTTTGCATTTGCTTATACATTCAAATGGCACTTTCATTCTCCGCATCAAATGGTGTGGGATATCACAATGTACGCAACATTGTTGTTTTCCTACGTTGAAATCGAAATTTATTTTACGAATATGACCATTTTATATAAATATAATTAAGATATATAAATTTAATATAAATTTATTTTACATACTTCTTAATTTGATAGGGTAAGTGGATTAATGAGTAGTTCATGCTTGACCTTTATGCCGTGGATGTCTTTACTCGTTATGATTTATAGTCAATGTGGCATTGTTTAACTGCTAAAAATAAAATATCAATAATGAAAACGAAAACATAGTGTTGAGAAATTAATATTAAAGAATCATTTTCCAACTTACCTCGAAGCTAAAGATGAATTCATTGATCAAACTTTTCGAAATTAATTGATCATTATAAGCCCAAGTTTAATATAAACATGTTCGATGTCTTTATGCTCTATGAATAATTATCTCTCATATGGTATGGGAATTATTGTTAGATACATAAAACCATCGAGCATCTTTATATTTGGAATTATTCATAAAGAATTCCAGGATGTATTGTTGTTTCTATCTCTCAAAGGAAAGAATGTGACTTCTTACGATGTAGCATTAGAGATATCCATCTGAGAGACATAAGAAATCAGTTAAGGAATTTCTTTATTTTAATTCAATTGTTTAAGGTTACATGATTATAAAGACTCAAAACAGTATATGCTAATTGTAGCTCTAACACCTTACCGATAACTAAATTTAGCTACATTCAACATTGCTTCCTGTCACTCTTTCATTCCTGATCTCTTCCCCTCCCACATTCCATCCTTTTGTACCTCCCTTAATCTCATTCCACATATGACTTACCTTTACTTCCCCCTCCACACCATGCCTCTACTTCCTTGTTCCCCCACTTCCTTCGAATTATACCTTCCTTTATGATTCCATCCCCATCAACACCTTCCCTCTCTTTCCCATTCCACTAACCTATACCCTCCACATATTCACTCTTGCTACATTCACCCTTCCTCCAGTCACTTCCACTCCTATTTCCCCTCCCTCTATCCCTCTGACCCTCTCATTCCAAACTTTCTCTCCCATGCCCCTCTTTTCATCCATCTCTACCCCATCCCTCTCCTTTCCTACTCCCCCAAATCCTTTGACTCAACTACACCCTCCTCTTCACTCCCTTCCCCTTCAACTATCACCTCCTACATCCCCCTTCCCTCCCTTCATGTCTCTCTTTTCCTCTCACTTCCCCCCTATTCCTATATTATGAACTCCTTACCCTCTACCTATAGAATTTCTCCCTATCTCTTCCAATGACCTATCATTTCTCCATTACTTCCCCCCTACTCTACCACATCCTTCGACTCAACTATACCATCCTTTCCACTCCCTACTCTGGCCACCACTCCCTCCCCCTGAAGTATCACCTCATACATCCATTCCCTCCCTTCCTATCCCTCCCTTTGCTACTCACTCCCCTCCTCTCCATGTATTCCCAACTACATCCCCTCTACCTATAGCCTTTTTCCCTATATCTTCCCCTCACCTATTATTTATCCATTGTTCCTTTCCAACTCCAATCCCCCACTCCCTCTCTCTCCCTCCTTGCTCACCCTCCCTTCTACATATCCCATCGTCTCTCCTCCCCGTTTTTTTTTCCCACATCCTCACTCTCCCATATTCCCTTTCCACAACCTCCTTGCATTCCTCTCTCTTCCTTCCTAGCCCCATCACTTCCCCTCTACCCAACCTAGTAACTCTCTCCTCCTAACCTTGCCACTTTCCTACATTCAAACCTTTTTGTGCTTCCTCTCTTCCCCACTCAGATCATATACCCCACCAAGTCCCACCCTCTATCACCCACTTAAAATCATTTGCAATAATTATCATACATTTTACAATTAAAAAATAAAATAAAATAAAATTAATATGCTTATATACTTAAAATAAAATTAAATCATAATTATTATATATTTAATTTTGTATTGGGATAGAAAATGTTTATAGACATATATAATATTAATAATAGGATAAACTTTCTTGAAAATGGTATCTAAAATCTTCCAAAATATTAACCTTTTAGCTAACTACCTTTACGACTAATATATGTAGCGCTTCAGGATTTTCGTATTGGAAGCGGTTTCAGGTACAACTCACACTAGCATAACAAAAAAAACTATTACTACATGCAAGAGCTCCATAAAACCATAAAATAGACGACACCAGGGTTGGAATTTGGATTTCTCCTTACTCGTCACATAATTTTTTTTTGGCGTTTTGGGTCATTATGCTCCCCTTCAAGAAACGTTATCTTTAAAATTTTGCCCTTCATTGGTGATGTTCTCATAATAAGTTAACCCTTCACCAATTTATTCGAAAAAATTGGCAGCATGTGTTTGGTTTTTAAAATAAGGAAAAAATTGATCCACCAAATTAAAAAAGAAACCATTAAATTCACCATATTTCATCTGGATAATTAAAATTAAAAGTAAAAATTAGAGACGACCTACTGGTAGTTTTTGTGAAAAAGAAATATTGGTGATTCAACCTTAGTTTTCAATTATCCTCCTGGTTTATGTGGCCAGAAAACCCCGAATCCAATTTGCGAGGAGTCTGTACTTCTGCGTCACCCATAGTCATATGGTTAGAATCTAGTTTCATCTAGAGAAAATCACACAAAGAAAAGCAAAAATTGAGCATCCACCAAGTTTAAAACAACATGACCGTTTTCTGTTTTCAAATACCAACCACAATCCAAAATTAAAATTAACTCTTTGCACACTTTCATTCATTGGGAAAAGGGAAACTATGTAAGAAAACAACTACAACTATTTATAACCTTGTAAATCTAGTGTTCTCCTATCTCTTCCTTTAACATAAAATTAAATGAAATGAAAATAAAGTAAATGTAAATCACTTCAGAAAACCAGCTACTAATATTAAATTTAATGTTATTACTTAACAAGTAATTATTGATTTCACCTTCAACTCTATAAAAACTTGATATTTAATTGAAAAAAAAATAGAACTAGAAGTAATGTGTAGTGCATGGTTTTTTTTTTTCTATAGAGTTTTTAAATATCCATTACATCGTTAAGAAAATAAAAAATAAAAAATAAAAATCCATATATATCCAATCTGTTATATTGTTAAGAGAAAAAACAGCAAACAACATGTCTATATATACCCAATCTATTAGTTTGGGAAAAAATAAGTGCAGAACTTTCATAGTTTAGGTGGTGCTCATAAAATATTTTATGTCAGCACATCTACCCATTTTTAATTTGCTGCTTTCAAAAAGAGGATTGGGATGGAAAGATCACTCTACCTCTTCATTCCAGTTAAATAAATTAGCGGAATTAAATAAATTTTTATCTCTAACTATTGGTCTGTAAAATAAATTTAAACTATTTGTAAATTTAGTTAAATTTAAACTATTTGTAATTCCAATTGAACCAACTTTAAATTTGATTCTCTGTAATTTCAATTAAATAAATTAATGACATTAAATAAATTTAAATTATTAATAAATCTTATTGAATGAATTATCTAAAATTATTTTTGAAAGTTCTTTGCATAATTGAAAGACATAATATAAATATTTTATCTAAAATTCAAAACTCAATTCCAGATTAAGTGAAAAATGGCAATGGATTTGGTGAAAAATGTCCCGTCTAATTTCTGATGTTGATTCCTTATCACTGAACTATGAAAATTAAATTACTGGGCATTGAGAGTGCAACTTGCAAGTGTGTTGGACTTTGGACTTACCATGCTACAGGGCGCAAGCTCCAACCTCATAGAAATTGTGGCCACTGGCACCAATTCACCTTGCGTGCAGCAACTCACCATGAAATTTCAGCACCGATTTACACGTTACATGTAGCACCGATTCATCCTTGCTGCTTGAGTCTGCCTGCAACAACTCACTATTGAAATTCAATATGATGGGTGTAGAACTCACTATTGAAATTTTTAAAACTAAATCTTTTGAAGGCTAGCGAGCGCTTTATTCTTTTTTTTGAGAATGAAGTAGTTTTTCTGTAATTAGAATTTGGCAGCACAAAGCAAGTTAAGCTTTGTATATTTTCTATTAATGTTTGAATGTAGTTACAGTTGCAGTTTTATTAACATTTAAGAAACAGCTAATAGAAATTTTTAATAAATATAAAATAAACATATAAGAACGTTTTCAATTTTTTTTCAAACCTCAAAATGAAGTTTTCTCTCCTTCCTCACACGTCTGAGAAAACGGGCAGCAATATATTTTAACCTGTAAATACGTGTAAAATGGTTATTGCCCGTCAAATTCCATCCCTGGACGACACAATCATAGGCAAATACGAGAATATTGTAAAGAGAATAAACAGAAAGGTAGGAAGGACTTGCCTGAAAATATTGTTTTTCTCGTTTCTCCCGTTACTTTCCCATCAATAATTACGATTGATCTAAATATGTTAGATCGATCACCCAACGAAACACAATATTTAATTGCACCTGGATTCGTTCGTGCATTTAACAATATTTAATTGGACCTGGATTCCCCGGAAAAGCAAATTTCCGAAAACTAAAATGGCTGATCGAACTTTAACAACTAATAATAGCAATTGAACTTTCGATGGATTTGAGTTTAACTCCCTTGACGAGCCGAGCCGAACTTTGATATAGAGATGTTCGATGGATTTACGCTCTATGAATTATTCGCTATAGTACGAGAATTATTCATAGAGACACAAAGCCATCGAGCATCTTTATATCTGGAATTATTCATAAAAAAATTCCATGATGCATCGCTTTATCAGGGCAGTTTCTCTTTATGTGAGATCTCTATCACAAAATGTCATAAGGAATTTCTTGATTTGATTAAGGTTATCGGATTATAAGGACCGAAAACGGTACATGCTAGTAGTAACTCTCACACATGACACATAGCTAATTTTAGCTTTCTAAAACTTTAAAACTGAACTCTATAATGGTTAAAGTTAAAGTTGTACGATTATAAAAACTCAAACCAGTACATACTAATAGTAACTCTATCACATGACTCACAGCTAACTTTAGCTTTCTAAAAATTTAATACTAAACTCTATAACTCGCTTCATTCATACATTCCTCTCACACATGACTGATAGCTAAAAATTAAAAACTGAACTCAAGGTTACCTTCTACCGCCTGTTCCGATGTTTTGTCTTCCAGTTGTTAACTGCTTCATCTCCTTCTCCACAAATGTATAACGTTTTGCGGAAATATACTCCAGTTATTGGCGGAAATATACTCGAGTTATTTGCGGAAAATAACGTTTTGTGGAAATATAATCCAGTTATTTGCGGAAAATAACTCACACGCATGCAATATATAACTGCGCACCATTCGACTCCGCCGATGCTCCAATCAATGAACGTTGACAAGTAATTGTGTTCTAATGCGTTAAATGGAAAACACGAATATATTATTCTATCGTTGTCATGTGGGTGTACGATAGCTAGCTGGGGTTTCTTTAAAACTGAATTGTTAATATTAATAATTAATGCAAATAACTGGGGTTTCTTCAAAATTTAATTGTCAATATCAAAAATTAATTTAAGTAGTGTAAGGCCAAAAATATGTTGTGTATATATGTGTGTTTATTTATTAATATTTTTAATATTAAGGAAAAATATTTTATTTATTTTTTAAATTTTTAATTTGTTTTCTTATATATATTTTAAATAATTTAGTTTTTTTAAATTTATTGCCTTATGCATCTCTTAAATTGCCATAAGGATTTTCATTTAACACCATATATGTGTTTTTAAGAACATCTTCATGTGAACATATGTTCAAATTTTTCTTGGGAATTATTGTTAATATTTTTAATCTTATTATCATTATTTTAAATCTTATATCAAGTTTATTTCAGTAGCACATTGGGTTGCGCATTTTAAGAGTGATTTAGAAAATTTAAGAGTGAGAAGGATAGATTAACAATTCACTATTGGATGTGGTCATCAATTAGTTCCATGTTAGTATGTTAATTGGATTTGATTTTTTTTAATCTTATAATTTATTTTTACATTATAAAAAAGTACGTAAACATAAATTTAAATGTTTTAAACAATTAATTATTAAAAATATAGTCATTAGTATATGTTTTCATTGGAAAAAACCGTTATTATGAATGACTAGAAGAGAACATAGAACTTTACTTAAATGTTGGGGGAGGGGAGGTGCAATATGATGTTCAAGAACATATTTTCACATTTACTTGAGAGTTCAATTGTATTTTCACAAAATACACATGCTTTCATGAGCCTAATTCTGAAGCTTATGCATCCATTAAATTGCCACTAGGATTTTCATTTAACCCCATGTATGTGTTTTTAAGAACATCTTCATGTTCATACCCACCCTATGAACATATGTTCATATTCTTCTTGGGAATTATTGTTACTGTTTTTAATATTATTATCATTATTTTAAATCTTATGGCAAGTTTATTTCAGTAGCACATTCATTGCACATGTTAAGAGTGACTTACAAAATTTAAGAGTGAGAATGAGAGATTAACAATTGACTATTGGATGTGGTCATCAATTGGTTCCATGTAAATATTTTAATTGGATTTGATTGTTTTTTAATCTTATAATTTATTTTTACATTATAAAAAAGAAAATAAATAATTATTTTTCACTTTATTAAATCGCACCTATCTAATTGACATGGATCCTCTAAAAAATCTAAGCGAACGTCACACATGACCACATACCAAATCCCAAACTAGAACTAGCAAAATTAAAGATTAAAATCAATGTGGTGTTAATGTTCCTAAGAATTCTTATACCATACTTCAAACAGTAAAGATCCCTCATAGATGTCATTAGGGATAAACATAACTACCTTTATCACATTTTGTGCAATTGAAAATGACCAATTAACATATATTCTAATTACAGGGGGGAAATGTTGGATATTTTAGGACAAGTCTTGATAAAGAAGAAGTTAGTGATAACAAAATTTCAAAACAATAGATGGTGAGAGGGAGGAAACAAACTTATACGGTTGATTTTAATATAATTTTCCCTTATTTTCTCAATATTATCTTAAGTTCTTTGTCCTAAAGCCAATTTCCACTGTAATGTATGTCAAAATAAACATGCTACGTGTCAACATGTAAGTATTACAAGATTCTATCAATATTGAAAACAATGGTATTTTTGCTGAAAAAGGAAATCCATCATACATTTGATTTTTTTTTCTAACTTTAGGATTCAATGATGAAGGAAATGCACCACAACATAGAGGGGGTTTTTAAGACAGTAGTTGAGACCATTTTTGGGAAAATTGTCTTAACTTGGGACAAAAAAAAAGCGTGTATTATCTTAAATATCATTTTTAAACCACTGTATCAAACTATTATCTTAAAAATTTGTCTCTATAAAGACGATATATAATACAAGCATTATTGTCTCTCAGAATATGATTTAATTTTTCTTTCTAGAGACACAATAGTTGGCAGACAATATGCCTGAACAATCCTAGCTATTGTCTCTCTAGAGACAACAAAAAATATATTTAAAGACAATACCATATTTAAAGAAGTAGAGACAAAATAAGTAGAGCACATACTAATGTCAACTATTACTTCTTATCATTAGCATAATATAACAAATATTATAAAATATATATTTCTATTATTCGAGAAGGAACATAGACAAAACAAATAGACTTTTATAAACTTAGATTAAATAGTTTTAAAGCACCATAAAATTAACTACAACAATTTGAGATTTATTTTTCTCTTTTTTGTAATTAGTCTAGGAGCCTTAATTCCTTGACCTTAATTCCTATAGTTTGATTCTCTTAAATAAATAAATCTATCACATAATAAGTGGTTCATATTTGAAATTAGTGACTAAAAAATAAGAATAATGGTCATAACATTCTAGTGCTATATGTCTATAATGGAACCTTGCAACAAGGCCATAGATTTATAAGTTGCATAAACTCACCAAATTAATCCCAGGTAACTAAGTAAATTCAACGCCATAGATTTATAAGTTGGATAAACTCACTAAAGTAACACCAATTAACTCAAACTAAATTCCTCAAGTATACTAGGCTATAACCCCACATATACGTTATAGCGTGCATTAGATATCTAGACACATTTTTGAGAGATTGAAAAGAGAACAAATATCTCATGATGCAAATGCGATTTTTACAACATTATTAGTTATTGGAGAGTGACTTATTAAATACTCTCAATAAATTATTAGCGCAATCACATTTTAATAGTAGTGTTATATATCCACTATGAAACCAATTTAGTATGATCATTTATTAAAAATTTTCATTATTTTAGCTATTTAATACCCATACTCTCATAAAAATACCATAATTCTAGAAATTACATTATTTCAATAAAACCATTAATTTGTATGTGACATCAATTCACCCAATTATCAAAATAAAGTAAAATTGTAAGTAGAATCCTAACATGTTAAAGAAACTAGATTCCAGTCCAACATTTCGAACCATTGAAAACTCCAAAATTTTACTAAAAAAAACCATATTATATATATATAAATGAAATTCAGAGAAAATAAGAAAATTGTTGATCCACAACCTTATGAAACATCACAATGAAGTCCTTAACAAAATTCGATATTGAGCACCACCATACACAGCTACTGATATCCAACTAGCTATGTTATATTTTCATTGAAAACTTCCCATTTTATTGACATAAATCAGATTATGCATGAATCAATAAAAACCACCTAGGTTTTTGAGCGGCTACTAAATGTTACAAAATCATAAAAAATCAAAATTGTTGAAATATTACTAAATGTTACAAAATCATAAAAAATCAAAGTTATTGAAATATTAACTCAATCATGACTAATAACTAAATTTAACTTTCTAAAAACTTAAAATTGTACAAGCTAATAACTAATAGTTAAATTTAGCTTTTTAGAAATATCTAATTTGTATACCACCTGTTGTCTCTCACATTTTCGCAGGTTTTGATGCCACTAGTTAAATGCATAACTTCCTCAGAGAAATGTTATTTGAGGACGATAACCATAATTATATACATATATATGCGCGCACCATTCGACGGAGTTGAAGCTCCAAGAAATTTGAATCTATGCTATGTCGATTCTTCACATTGACATGCGAGTTAGTGTGTTCTAAAGCGTTAAATGGAACTCGCGAAAATAATTGATATATGTCTATATTTTTATGTAGTTTACAGTAATTTAGAGTTTAAAAATTATATTAATGTTTAGAAATGAGTTAATTAATTCCAAATTAAATTTAATCTATAATATAATTAATTTAAATAATATTTTTATTTTTTAAATTATTAATTAATTAATAATTATAATTATAAATTATAAATTATAAATTATAAATTTAAACATTTTAAATAAAAATAATAATTAAAATTTTAGTTTTTTTTTATATCATTTCATTTGAAAACCCACTTTGATGAGTCATTATGACAGAACATAAAACTATTATCACTTTATATAATAATAGGAAAAAATAGTTAAAGAGCCGAATTATGGTGGGTTAAAGTTCTTTTTATTGTTAAAACATTTAAAGAGGGGAAAATAGATTAGGTTACTTAAAACTTAGTTTTTATATGAGGTTTTCAGTTAGTTTTAGATGATTATTTCATTAGATTTGATTATTTTTTAATCTTATAATTTTTTAAAATTATAAAAAGTAAATAAATATTTATTTGTCAGTATATTAAAATGTTCATAGCTACTTAATATGGAGCCTTTAAAAATACAAATCCAACATCACCACATAAGGACATACTAAATCCCAACTTCGAACTATTAAACATATACATTGAAATTGATGTGGGGTTGAGGTTCCTCAAAAGCCTTATACCATACCTACGAAATGCTTCTCTCATGGATACTATTAGGGATTAAATTCGACATATTTATTACTATTCTTACAAATGCAAAAGGAAATATATGATTACAAGGGAAAAAATGTAGGATAATATAGGATAGGTCTTGATTAAAACCAAGCTACAAGTCTCAACATTTCAAATCAACATAGGATGACATTGTTTATTCACATGAGAATTGGATTACAACCACGAGCCACAAAGATATACATTTGTATAAAAACCATTTTTAGTTAGATGGATGGGTGGTTTATAGCTTTCGACAAGCTTCAATTATATAATATGAATTCGGATCTATATTTCCATCACTAGATATGTTAAAAAAATAAAAAATACTTCCTCCAATTTCTTACTTCTCATTTTTCTATAACTAGGCTCCCCCTGGTCAAGTTTTTGTATGCATATAATTTCATCCAACATTTACTCTTCTTTATCTATCGACTTCTAACCCTCTATTTGAAATCTATTTTCATTCTTCCTTTTCCAATTTCTTCCCAATGGCTTAGGTTTCATTTTTTCTACAATTTAACTCCTATGAATACAATGTTCTTGTTTTCTTATAAATGGATGCTCCTGGTGAATTACTGATTCTCCTTATTTATAACGCTACCACTTTGCTGATATGAAGGGAAAGATGGTACATCCTTTGAACTTATACATTATTTTTATTTGAAATGCATCCTTGTCCTGTTTGTCTTATCAATTCATATCCTACAACCTTTTGATTTCACTGTTTTTCTCTAAAAGCTCTCTTTCAAAATTTCTCGTCTTCTTATTGTGACATAAGGTGTTATAGTATCCTACTTCTCTATTACCTCCAACATTTCTATTAGGTATTCCAAATTTCGCCATGACAGAGGTTTGGTAAATATAATTTCAACATGTTCCTTGCAAGTAATATGTTTCATCTTAATTTTGTTGAACTACATACTCTCTTCTCTTGAAAATCCATACCTGGCGAGAATATGTTTTCCCTTTGAATGCATCATAGGATTATTTATAATGCTAATTTCATTTGAATCAACATAGAAAATCGACATTTGTTGATCATATTCTACTCTGATAAACTTTATATTCTTATTCATCCAAACCACTTGAGTAAAACAATGTATTGATGCAATGTCTATAGCTTTGACAATGGATAGGGAGATTTAGGTTTGTTCCTTTCTCAACCATGATATTAGAAAATTTCCCAAAAATAATGTCCCCCGAATTGTACTTTTCATGTCATCTATAATCCCTTCCCTATTTTCATCTCTATATTTTATTAAAGTAAATTATCTTCTTCATGAATACCATAGTCCAAAGTATAAAGTTCCCTTTAAATATCTAAATATTATCTTAATTGCTTGTGCATGAGTCTCCTTTAGTGCTATTGAAATATCACAACCAATCCTAACACTTGCATAATATATGGTCTTGATGTTGCTAGATATAGTAAGCTCCCAATTACTGACTTGTACATAGTTTGATTTGCATTAGAGGATTCATATTATTTTCTCAACTTGCATCTTCTGACCATGGATGTGCTAACAGGTGCATAATTTTCCATTCCCAATTTCTTTAACATTTCCCTTAGATACTTTGTATCAAAAAAAATATACCTTTATTTGATTGAGTAAATTGAAATCCTAAGAAGAGTGATAGTTCTCATTGCACAAACATCTAAAACTCCATTTTCATTTATGTTGCAAAATTTGGACTCATTAAATCAACATCATTACCAAAAATGATATCACCTATAGATTCCACAATAATTAACAAAGTATCATTATCTATCTTTTGGATGCTTGATGTTGACATTGATGTTAACCATGAAGAGTTAGTGAGCCAGTTGACATTGGAATTAATGTGAACTGGATTTGTATTGATAATCAGGTGGGTTGCATAGCTTTGTTGAGGCTTGTATAGGTCATGGTCATCCTTAATGATGTGGTGATGAAGTTGCTTGAGGTGTTTGGGTGATAAATTTTAATTTTCTAAGCACTAAATGAGTGGCGCAATCATCGCTCCTTCATATAGGGACACTGGCTTAATGTTACACTCATCCCCTATTGGCCTACACACATTGCTACATGGTGGCCATCCGAAGGCTACACCACTCTTGTAGGTGAAGAATGCACAACACCTTGGGCCTAAATCAAATAATTTTCCATGGGTTTTGGTTAGAAGGTTTGATTGGATCAATTATTTAATGATTTTATTAGCATGTATACTATCAATTGACTTGCTTATGGTATGAAACCATTGATTTTTTAGTAGCGGAATTAGTGATCAATTTTTTCTAGATATGGTCCATGTATTAAATTAAAAAAATGGTTGATATGGTCTTTGTAATGAATGTTTGTTAGTGGTGTGATGAGGTCGATATAGATTGCAGGATGTTGTTTAATATATAACCATGGATTTCATTGAGCTAAGGTGAGGATGTGCTGATAGAAAGAGAAAGAAATGGTGTTAAGTATGCATGACTTGTGCGAATAGAGAGAGAGGCACACCTTGCACATTCTAGAAAAATGCATTGCATGGCTAGTCCTAAGAGTGTTAGTGTGTGGCCTAGACAATAGAAAACCAATAGAGAGAAACAACTATAGATATATATTGATAGGAAGAGTATGCATTACTTAACATGGAATTACCGAGATCGATGGATAGAGTGTACTATTATGTGATGTGTATAAAAGAAGTGTCCACTAGTATGGTGATGTCTTGAGAAGAGGATTGAATGAAAAAGAATAGTGTCTTGTATGCATAAAATATGATAATGTTATAGAATTCACATATGTACAAGTGCATTTTATGAAGATATCATCAAAATACCAGTAAAAGAGTTCAATGACAAATTTTTATATCCAGTAGTGGAGTATGAGTAGAGATTGAAGTGGTTGTTGAAGAGTATTAATTTTTTTTATTACCCTATCTAGTTTTTTATTCTAGGGATTCCCTGCTGAGCATATTTTGTTTTAACATATATGTTATATGGGTGTAGTATTTCATATATATTTTATATGGTGGAGCCTATAATGTTTAAATATACTAATGTCATGTGAATGGCCTTTTATGTTGTCCTTATACATGTGTAGATGACTCCTACTGTAATGCTAATAGAGTGCTTCGATCTGTGTATGTAGAAATGAATAATGTATTGTCATATATATTCATATATGTATGTTTTATAGAGAGTATTCTGCTAAGTTGAGATTGGTTTTTGTGTTGATAAAAAATATTGCATGTAGAGAGAGACTTGTGCCTTGACTTAGTTGATGACACTACAACGAAAATGTCTTCTAGTGGAGGTTTTTGCAGAGGACCCTATAAAAATATCCGAAAAATTCATTTGTAGTGGAGGTCACAAGTGGAGGTGAGCGGGTAGATTTTTTTTTTTAACGGTGCATCTAGAATATACAAATGCACCAGTGCTTTACTATACATATAAGCATTGGTTCCTAACAGAACATGGTGCACTGCGAAAGATTTATTTTAAAAAAAATGATGGGATAAAAAAAATAACTAATGCGTATAATAATTTAAATCATTATAAAAGAGCTAAATTTACAAAATTGAAGGTCGTAAAATTCATTTTTCCTGGTCCAGTGCTATCCTATGACGATGCCTTGCTGCTAAACCATTATGATAATGCCCCAACGCATACACTACTAATAACACTAAAACAAGCTTAAATTAAAAAAATGTCGGTCCTAAAATTCTTTTCACCATATCGATACTATATCCACTAGAAGCACATGTGGTATTCCTGTATTGTAATGCCCTAGTGTGTACTTAAATATAGCACTACTTTTTGGTTTTTAATTTAAAAAATGTAGTTTTATTGATCCAGGAGGATCTTGTCCAATACAGTTCAACAAAGAGGTCCAATTAGCTTCAGAAGTATGATGTCTGGTTCAGTCTTTAGTATCGTCAATTCGCCAGTGAAAAGGTCCTCCAGATGTCATGAAGTTAGAATTTTGTGATATGATCTAATGGTGATAAAATTATATGTAAAAGGTTTCAATCCTAATCTAAGGTCTAAGAACCTAAGTTTAGAAACCTAAATTATACACCTAGTGTATTAAACATCTAAATCCTAGCACTATATCAAATCCTAAGTGCTAAACCTATGGTATTAAAACCTAGCGTATTATACCTATGGTGAAATATGAGGTTCGGGGTATGTATTAAAATTTATATTAAAGTTAAAAACCCATAACAGAAAACCAGAAACAGTTTACCTCGTCGAAATCGTCAGAGCTCCTTGACATGTGAATAAATGGAATGCAACTACGGCAGAAATGTCAAACCACAATGCTAACTGCGCAGTAAAATAAACTGCAGCGAGAATGATGAACGTGTGACACGTTGAATTAATTTGGCGGAGATGTAAACTATTGGGTTGAACAGCACCAAAACCGGAAATCGCGTAACCGTGTCATGTGAACGTGGCGGTGGATAACATTAATTCGAAACCACCTGGCCTAACTGTAACCACCAAGCTCAACCGCAGCTGAAGCCACGGATGGAGCTGATCACATGCTCAACATTTAAACCTCCACCTTATTAGCCTAACCGTCAGGCTAAGTTTTATACTAAGGTCCATTTTTGGGTTTTTATTTAATATTGCGCTAAGCTTGTAACTAATACCTTATGCTAGGTATTAATTAGGAGAAATGATTCGAGAACATTATCATTATACTTGCTCAACCAATTGCTATTTTGGCTATCAATGGTTCGAAGCCAAGCCTTTATAAACCATGACAAAGTTTCAAAGGGGATATGGATGTTTTGGAGTTCAGTTTCAGCAGGAAAGAGGAAGTTTTGTTTTCAGCATAGCTCCACCACCCAGAGGTGGAATTGAGCAGGGGGACAAGCATTAGAAAGGCGAGAGAGTGAAATTTTTGTTTATAGAGTCTAGAAGTGCATGTGAGCATATTCATTCTGATTCATTTCTATGTAATGAAATTCCTCACGATCAATCCTAATAAAGCGAACGCCCACTTCAAAGCGGACCCGAAGATGTAGTCCACCAGGGACGAACTCCGTATTCAACTGTTTGCTTCTTCTTCTCTCTATTTTATGCTATATTTCATTCATTTAGTTTTTGTTGATTTATGTCGTCTTTTCATTTAAAATCTTTCTTCAGTTAACAATCAATCTAATGGAGAAACTAATCAAACTACCTCAGCACTTAATCGATCACATTCAGATCATTTTGGTATCAGATCTAGTTGTGCTTTATAGTTTGTTTGTCAGTGGATGTTAACTAGGCTGGGATTGCAATGTGGAAAAGGCAAGCTTGAGGAATTTGATGCAGAGATTAGAAAGCGGAAAGTTGTTCATCAATCAACGATGACATGGATTGAGAACGTCGGGACTCCTGAAGATACTGAAACGAAACCCATGGATGAGAATCAAATCCAATAAATGTTTTTAAACATGCGACATATGTTAGCAAAATTATATGAATACAAGAAGACGAGAGATTCAGCCTCATCTTTGAGGGCATCAAAGAATGACAAGGGTAAAGGTAAGGCAGATAAATCTCCTTCCCCTCCATCATCTCCATCATCATCTTCTTCTTCTTCTACTTCTAGTTATGAATCAGAAAAAGAAAAGAAACCTAAGAGCCCACTTTTGAAACTTGATGTTAAGTTCGAATTACCTATGTATGATGGTGAAATAAACCCTGAGAAACTAGATAATTGGGTAGAAGTATATTTTCGTATTCAAAATGTTACTGATGATAAGAAAAAGATCCAATTAGCTACTCTTAGAATTGTGGGTACTACTTTGATCTGGTAGGAAAGTAATACACATATAGATTAAAGCATAAAGGAAAAGTTATGACCTCATGGACTAAGTTTATAAAATCTCTAAAGAAAAAATTCTATCCGTTGGGTCACACACAACAATTTGTTATTGATTGGCAGCGATTACGACAAGGTCAAGGAAAAAATGTTAAATATTTCACACAGGAATTTAGAAAGAAAGAATTAGCATTTGGTATTTCTTTAGACACAAAAGAAAATTTGTTGAAGTATATTGGCAGTTTGCATTCATATTTGCAACATACATGATTAATGTTCGATCCTAATGATTTAGATGAAGTTTTTGTTCAATCTATTCATGTCGAATCAAGTGGTAGACCTTTCAAGTTTACACCAAAGACATCCAATCAGTGGAAACTAAAGATACCAAAAAGAAGGGCAAGTCAAAGGGAAAGAAGACTGCCATAGCTCAGAAGGAATATGAAATACCTACTTGTACACATTGCCAAAGGATTGGTAATGATGAATCTAGGTGTTGGAAAATTCATCCGGAACTCAAGCCAAAGAAGTTCCAAACGAAGAAGGGTGAAAAGAAGGCTGAAACAACAATCCAACAAGGCTTGGACTTGGGATCTGACTCAGGTGATGAAGGAAAAATCACTGCTATGGTTACAATAGGTAAAATTTCTGAAGTAAGTACTTTTTCATCTTCTAATATCACACAGTTGAATGAAGGAAAAATAATCGAGTTATTTCATATAAGTTTAACTTCAAATCATACTAAGATAGATACATTGTTCGATACGGGATCACAAGCAAATTTGATATCTGAATCATTGGTTAGCAGATTAGGTTTGAAAACAAATAATCATCCAAAACCATATCCTTTAGGTTGGTTAAAGGAACAATCTCAAGTTCATGTTACCAAATAGTGTCGGTTAAAATTTGCAATCACATATATCAACGAAGTGGATCTAGATGTGATATCGTTAGACATATGTGGAATTGTATTAGGTAGCCCTTATCTCTATGATCGTGATGCAGTATTTTAGAGGAAGGAACATATGTATCATCTCAAGAAAGATGGGATTAAGTACATCGTTTGGGCACATAAAACTCAAAATCACTTGAATTTAATTAATTCTAATCAGATGAAGTGCTTAATTAGTTCAAGTAAGAGATACATACTCATGTCGATAAAAGAGCAGCATAAGGATCTTAATAATAATTTTTCAGGTTGTGAATTTTAGTATGAAGGTAATTTGGTTAAAAAGGTAGATTCATTTCAAGATCTAGTTAAAGAACCAAAAAATCTACTTCATAAAAAGGAAATATAACATGATATGCAGTTGTTTTCTGATGCCCCTAATAATGGAATGTGTCACAAGTTAGTTATAGAGTGTAAAGAAATAAAGAAAAAAATTCTAGGGATGGAATCCATGCGACCTAGTTCATCTCCATACAATTCACCCATAATTTTGGCTCATAAGAAAAACGAGACATGGGGAATGTGTGTCAATTTTATAGTTTTTAAATTAGTTAAGCAAAAAATCTTCAAAACATCGATCTTAGTTTTTTTAGATCATCGAAAAACATTTGAAACATATGATAGTGGCAATACAAAGGGTAAGAAAACAATGATTCATATAGATCATCAGCCGCTTCAATACATTCAGTCAGAGTCTAAGTCGCAACAATCTCACTACTACAATTGGATGTGATTTATTCAGAAAACTCACTTAAAATTTGAGAACAAGAAGGGTGTGCTAAATAAAGTAGCCGATACGATGAATGTGATGTCTTTGATTTCTTCAATAGTACTGCATAATAGTTCATTGAAACATGAAAGCTATGTAGAATAGTATAATATTGATGATAATTTCAAAGAAATTTATGAATCGCTAACTCATTATAGTCAGATAGACGAAAACAATTATCATATTTATGATAAGTTGTTATATTATTTGGGTAAGTTGTGTATAGTAGAAAAAGGAAAAGAGAAATTTATTCAGAAAGGTCACTCTTCTCAAATAAAATAGATACATAGGGCAGTATGGAATCAGTTGAAAGAGTGTCAGGTGAAGTTCAAATTGCGCCATGACAAGCATCAAGTTGATCATCATTTTCAGGTCGGCAAATAGGTATGGTTGTATATCAGTAAAGAAAAGTTAAAAGGGGAATGTAAGAAACTAAAGTTAATCAGGTATTGTCCCTTCAAAATTGTTGAGAAGATTGGAAATAATGTGTTCCGATTAGATTTACAGTCTTATATGCATATTTACTCAGTTGTGAAGTTGTATGAACCTCCGATGATTTTTGATTCTGAGGATGATATACAGATCCCTTCTATTGATGAATTATCACCTGAGTACATGATAGAGTTGCAGGAAGATACCATCTTGGATAGAAGAGTTCGTACGTCCTAGCGAAGAGATGTGGAATATCTTCGAGTGGGACTCAAGGGCATGAATCCGAGTAAATAGATAGAGATCAGAAAAGTGAGGGAGATGTATCCTCACTTATTGTCTTCTTAAAGTTAAGCTTTTGTGGTCCAAAATATTTCAGGTGGAGAGGGTTGATCCAAGAGGATCTTGTTCAATACAGTTCAGCAGAGAGGTCCAATCAGCTCCAGAAGTCTGATGTCTGGTTCAGTCTTCAGTATCGTTAGTTTGCCAATGAAAAGGTCCTCCAAATTTCATGAGGTTTGAATTTTGTAACAGGATGTAATGGTGATAAAATTATATGTAAAAGGTTTCAATCCTAAGCTAGGGTCTAAAAACCTAAGTTTAGAAACCTAAATTATACACCTGATGTCTTAAACATCTAAAGCCTAGCACTATGTCAAATCCTAAGTGCTAAACCTATGGTATTAAAGCCTAGAGCATTATACCTATGGTGAAATATGAGGTTTGGGGTATGTATTAAACTTTATATTAAATTTTAAAACCCATAACAAAAAACTGCAAATAGTTTACCTCATTAGAACCATCAGAGCTCCTTGACATGTGAACAAATGTAATGCAACCACCGTCGAAATGTCAAACCACAGTACTAACCGTGCAGTACAATAAACCACAACGAAAATGATGAAAATTTGACAGGTTGAATTAACGTGGCAGAGATGTAAACTATTGGGTTGAACAATTCCGCAACTGGAAACCACCAGCCATAACCGTGTCATACGAATGTGGCGACGGATAAGGTTAAGACGGAACCACCGGGCCTAACCATAACCACCAACCTCAACCGTAGCTGAAGTCACCGATGGAGACGATCACATGATAAACATTTAACCCTCCACTTGGTTAGCCTAATCGTCGGGCTATGTTTTATGCTAAGGTCTTTTTTTGGGTTTTTATTTAATATTGCGCTAAGGTTGTAACTAATACCTTATCTTAGGAATTAATTAGGAGAAAGGATTCGAGAACTTTATCACCGGATTTTCTCAACCAATTTCTATTTTTGCTATCAATGGTTTGAATCCAAGCCTTTATAAACCATGACAATGTTTCAAAGGGGACATGGATGTTTTGGAGTTCAGTTTCAGTAGGATAGAGGCAGTTTTTTTTTCCTGATAGCTCCACCATCTGGAGGCAGAATTGAGCACAAAGATAGGCATCAGAAAGGAGATAGAGTTTACTTTATGTTTATAGATTCCATAAGTGCCTGCAAACACAATCATTCTGATTCATTTCTGTGTAAATAAATTCCTCACGATCAATCCTAATAAAGCGAACACCCCACTTGAAAGCGGACCTGGAGATGTAGTCCACCAGCGACGAACTCCGTAATCAACTATTTGCTTCTTCTTCTCTCTATTTTATGTTGTATTCATTCACTTATTTTCTGCTGGTTTATGTTGTCTTTTCATTTAAAATATTTCTTCAGTTAACAATCAATCTAAAGGACAAACTAATCAAACTACCTCAACACTTAATCGATCACATTCATATCAGTTATATTCCCACGAAGCACTGGTGTGGTTAATGTATTAAAATGCCCTCATCCCACTTATCAAGAGCACCGCTATAGGCTTTTTAATTTTAAAAAAATGTAGTGCTATATTCCAATGAAGCACTGGTGTTTTTCATGAATCAAAATGACTCGATGTGTCCTTGAAATAAAACCTCTAGGAGAGTTTTTAATTTTGAAATAATGTGCTGTAATCTTTCCATGAAGCACCGGTGTAGTTCACGTATTAAAGCACCCTGTTGAATATTAACAATATCTCCTCTACATGGTTTTTAATTTAAAAAACCAAATAGTTCCCTTGGAGTTAGAGTGCACTAGTGTTTTTGTAATGATGCACTAAAATAGGGTTAAATAAAAAAACACCACCTAACCATAAATTCCATATTTACCTTTTGTCGTGCTATAGGGCTATGAAGCACCACTACCAATCTTCCCTCACACAAGTGTCATGACGTTAGTGCTTCTATTTCTCTCCATGCTTCCATATTGTGATCAGTGTGTGGATTTCCAATTTTCTAAATGGTGGTGAAATTGGATTTTCTCATTTATGTGTCAATTATGCCTCCCTGATTACCAGATTTCAAGGTAATTTCTATGTTTCCCTCTAATTTAAGTTTTTAGCATATTAGAATTTTAATATAGCTCCAAAATCCACTATTTTTTTATTTTTATTTTTCCTGCACGGTGTGTTCCATAGGTTTTACTTGCACTGACACCTTGTAAATTTACAGGGAGCAGTTAATTGCCTAAACCGAACACACCCGGGAAACCTATAAATTGTACATCGGGGCATATATTTTAATGTTATTCGTAGTGCACTTATATTTACCAAATGAAATGAAAACATAATCTTAAAAAAATATACGTCGCTACATTCTATAAACTAAACATTTCCATATTGGTGTGAAAAGGTTATACATATGCATTGGTGTGTAAGGTTGTCAGTGCATTGCATTGAAAATGTGTTTTTGTAAAGTGGTGCATAATATGTATATACACACAATTACCAGCGCTCTTATTTTTTGTAGCGCACCAGAGCCAGTGCATTATTGTTTTTTGGGCTCACTCGGGATGAAATTTGTTTCATTTTAATTAAAAGTTATGTGTCCATATTTATAAATAAAATTTCCATTTAAAAAAGAAAAAATATGTTTTATGTATGAGTTTTATGTATTTTATATGCCAATCGTCTAGCAGAGACCTCAATAACGTATGAAATAGCTGGAGCAGGAGAAAATTTCGGATCAATATAATGTGACACAACCATGGGAGGTATAATAAACAGAGAGAGATTTCTACCCTCGCCCTATTAGCGCAGTGATCTGAGTGGTCTTGAGGAATGTACGCCTCCTTAAGTTCTATGAGGAGGCTATATCCCTGAAAGAACACTCTAGATTGCTGGAAAAATTGATCCATCTATGGGATTTCCACTAACAATATTTCTGTGTTGGTCCTAACACATGGTATAGGCCCTTTAGGGAGGATATATATTTTATCACTAGCCTGTCGAGGAGATGGGATGATTTTATCAATTTCCCTCATGTTCCCCTTGGGGTTAGAACAAATATTCATGTTGTCTTCTATCAGAGGTATGTTGGGGGTCATGTAGTCCATCCAAAAAAATTTCAAGTGCATGGAGTAAAACTACAAATTTCTTCATTTGTTCCATGGGAGGTTAGGTTCCTGTCATAAAATACACTTAGTGGTTTTGAACGAGTAAGTCTAAAATTTATAATGTGATTGAGTATGGATCACAAAAATTTATATTCTAAACTCATTAAATATCATATTAAAAATTTTAAAAACATCATACATAATGCATTCTACCTCCCTTACTGTTGGGACAAAGACAATTCTATTGCACTTATCCTACAACTCCAAGTCTACATGCATATGAGTCTCCTTAGAATGGTCAATGGTTAAAGTGTTACAATTTTTCAAATTAACAATGAGACCTTTTTCTAATAGTTTCCAAAACGCATGCTCTGCCTCCTCAGTCATGGATTTCCTGCAGATTTCCTAAATTAATAAATTGACAGTAAACATATTGGGTCTGATATTTCTCTCTACCATATTATCACGAAGGAAAAACTATTGAATCATATTAAGGCGTATTTTTACCTTTCTTGCAATATCCATAGATCATAAAATCATAATTGAGCCATGGTTCTATACCTTTGTCAACCATCGATCCAAGTGGATAAATCCTTATGTCTTGTCTCCCCTCCCTTCCAATATTATCCATAAAAACAATATACATATCTTTCCTATGTATAAAATATATTTTATTTATCTCATTGGAAAAAAAAAATTAACTTAACCTACTGAAGCTATCTATAGAAATATTGTAGGGTTTATATAAACACAAATTTCATGCAAGTTCTTTAAATAATCCAAAATGTTTGAACTACCTCCAAAATCATCAATACTCCAAAAAATTTGAACTACCCCTAAAAACTTCCCATATTGCACCAATAAACTAATTTCTTGGTTACAAACAATGCCCCGAGAAACCAAATTCTAGAATTTCTCAAGATAATCTCTCACAATCCAGGTTTTTAAGCTCTTATTGATCGGGATATAATTAATTAAGATCCGATATGCAGAGGATTGAAAGGAAAAAAAGAGCTCCCAAACCAATTCACATCATGGATTTAAGATAACACTATTAGGTGACTACGTTCCCTACATAAGGTATGCCAACATGAAGAGTAAGGGAAACGAAAGCCAACGCCCTCCCCCAAAGATTGTTTTGTAGAGTATGATATGGCCATCTGCGTATTATAAATTAATTAGCTGCATTATGTATGTTGAATAATACTTATCTGAAAAATGAGGTTCATGTTAAGAAGTTCCCATTAAAAATCCAATGTAGATTCATGTTTTCTTTGATGTCTCAAGCCTCCACGTGGTAATGAGAGCCTTCCAAGGCTGCCCTTTAGTTAGCTAGATGTGATTTTCAATTATAATAATCATTCCCTTAGCTTAATCATCATTTTTCTTTAACATGGATTGTGTTAATGTTGAAAAGGAATGGAGTTAAATAAATTTATAAAATGTAGAATTTGAATTTGCTAAACGATATTTTGTATTTTCTAATACACTAAAATGGCACTTTCATTCTCCACATCAAATGGTGTAGGACATCACAATGTACACACATTCTTGTTTTCCTAGGTTGAAATTGAATTTTTTTTTACGACTATGACCATGTTTATATAAATATAATTGAGATATATAAATTTAATATAAATTTATCTTACACAGTTCTTAATTTGATAGGTTGAGTGGATTAATGAGTAGTTCAGTGCTTGACCTTTATGTAGTGGATGTCTTTACTCGTTATGATTCATAGTAAATGTGGCATTGTTTAACCACTAAAAATAAGATATCAATAATGAAAACGAAAACATAGAGTTTAGAAATTGATATTAGAGAATCATTTCCAACTTACCTCGAAGCTAAAGTTGAATTCATTGATCAAACTTTCCGAAACTAACTACCCATTACTAGCCTGAGTTTAATATAAACATCTTAGATGTCTTTATGTTCTATGAATAATTATCTCTCATATGGTATGCGAATTATTTTTAGATACGTAAAACCATCGAGCATATCTATATCTAGAATTATTCAGAAAGAATTCCAGAATGTATTGTCGTTTCTCTCTCTCTCAAAGGAAAGAATGTCACTTCTTTCGATGTAGCATTAGAGATATCCATCCAAGAGAGATAATAAATCAGTTAAGGAATTTCTTTATTTTGATTCAATTTTTTAAGTTTACATGATTATAAAGACTCCAAACAGTATATGCTAATTGTAGCGATAACACTTGACTGGTAACTAACTTTAGCTATATTCACCATTGCTTCCTCTCACTCTTTAATTCCTAAATTCTCTTACCCTCCACCATTCCATCCTTTTGTACCTCCCTTCATCTCATTCCACATCTCACTTACCGTTACGTCCCCCTCCACACCATGCCTCTACTTCCTTATTCCCCTACTTCCTTTGAATTATACCCTCCTTTATGATTCCAACCCCATCAACACCTTCCCTCTCCTTTCCCATTCCACTTACCTATACCCTTCACATATTCACTCTTGCTACATTGACCCTTACTCCATTCACTTCCACTCCCATTTCCCCTCCCTATATCCCTCTAACCCTCCCATTCCACACCTCCTCTCCCATGCCCCTCCTTTCGTCCATCTCTACCCCATCCCTCTCCTTCCCTACTCCCCCAAATCCTTTGACTCAACTACACCCTCCTCTTCACTCCCATCACTTTCCACATCTCCCTCCCCTTCAAATGTCACCTCCTACGTCACCCTTCCCTCCCTTCGTCTCTCTCTTTTCTACTCACTCCCCCCCTCTCCCTATATTCCGAACTACTTCCCCTCTACCTATAGGATTTCTCCCTATCTCTTCCAATGACCTATAGTTTCTCCATTATTCCTTCCCTACTCCACCACATCCTTTGACTCAACTATACCGTCCTTTCCACTCCCTCCCCCTCAACTATCACCTCATACATCCATTCCCTCCCTTCCTCTCCCTCCCTTTGCCACTCACTCCCCTCCTCTCCTTGTATTCCCAACTACATCCCCTCTACCTCTAGCCTTTTTCCATATATCTTCCATTCACCTATTATTTATCCATCATTCCTTTCCAAATCCAATCCCCCACTCCCTCTCTCTACCTCCCTCCTCACCCTCCCTTATACATATCTCATTGTCTCTCCTCCCAATTTTTTCCCACATCCTCTCTCTCACCTATTCCCTTCCCACAACCTCCGCACATTCTTCTCTCTTCCTTCCTAAACCCATCACCTACCCTCTACCCGACCGAGTAACTCTCTCATCCTAACCTTGCCACTTTCCTACATTCGAATCCTTTTGTGCTTCCTCTCTTCCCCACTAAGATCATATCCCCCCACCAAGTCCCACCCTTCATCACCCACTTAAAATAATTTTCAATAATCATCATATATTTTACAATTACATTTAAATAAAGTTTGCAAAACATGCCACCTACACAAAACATAATACAAAACAAAATAAAATGTATCATTACTTTTAGCACATGAAAAAAAATATATATAACGTAAAATTAAAAAGTAATGTAAACTAAAATGAGAACCCTAATGTCACACTATCCTATGAAAGAAAATCGAAATTTATAAAGAAATATTCTATAAATAGTTGAAAATGATATTTAAAAAAAAAATCAAATTAAATTAATATGCTAAAGGTTTTTAAAATCTACTTCTTTCCTAACTATTATATGCTTAATTTTGTATTGAGATAGAAAATGCATATATATATATATATATATATATATATATATATATAATAAAAAGAAAAGTTTCTTAACATTTCAATGTACACTACAGTACAGGACAAGTGATAAAATTTCTTGAAAATGCTATCTAAAAGCTTCGAAAATATTAACCTTCCAGCTAACTACCTTTACGACTAATATATGTGGCGCTCCACAATTTCCGTTCTAAATTTTTTATGATAACCAACAATGAGTTAATTAAACTAATTGAGAAAGAAATCATAATCCTTTAACACGGAGAACCCATGGGAACCTTTTATTTTATTGGTAATTAGATGTACACCAAAGGATAAAGCCGAAATGGATAGTTTGGCACTCGGACACTCACTTGAATATAATTGTATGTAAAAGGTACACATGACAAGGTTGTTCGTAATCACTACCACTCTTAATACAATCTGTGCTGAGAATTGACTTCTATATTGGATATGGAAATAATTTTTCAAAATGACTTAACACAATACCTAAAAAGATGTCAAACTAAAAACCTATTGTTTGGAATTCAATATTAAGAAAAATCATAACTCAATGGTATTATTGGAAGGGGTTTCAGGTACAACTCACACTAGCATAACAATAAAAACTATTACGACATGGAAAAACTCCATAAAACCAGATAGAAAGGAGAATAAACAAGAATCGTAGGACTTGCTTCTCGTGTTCCTTTCCCATCGATAATTACGGTTGATCTAAAACATGGAGAGTAAATATGCTAGATCGTCCATCTTAACTCCGGATCTATCAAGCGCCGAGAGGGATCAAATATTTCGAGGTGCAAACCTATTTTTTGAGAGAAAAACTTCAGGAAAGGTTTGCACCTCAAGATATTTGATCTCTCTTGGCACTCTATAAATCTGGAGTTAATATGGATCTAGGCTGGTTTCAATGGCTTGTTGCCAAGGAAAATATATTGATAATATGAGCAACATATGATTAATTTTATAAATAATATGTAAATACATATAATATCCATATAGCCATTTTAAATATGATAAATATGTGTTAGATTTATCGAGTCATTTTAATTTTAAATTTTCTTAATTACCTCATTTTTTTTGTTGAGATGATAAATATTGTAAAATAACTTTAATGATTAAAAATGATGATTTTTTTTTGAATGAAAAGTGACAATGTAATAATATTGGATGATAGAAAATGTGAATAATAAGAATGTACTCAATTACAAATAGTCTTCAATGTAATCAATCTCAAACTATTTTTTTCTATTGTTCTTATTGTCACCCCTGTTAGTTTTGTCATATTTTCATATAGATTATATGAAAAGGACACTTGGAATCATAAACCATTTAAATATTTAGCTCTAGTTGTTGTAGTAAACATCATACCTTGTCTCTCTTGCTCTCCAATATTAATGGGTTTAATTACTATAACAACAAAATCAACGTACATTGTCAATAATTTTTTGTGTTTACACTGAAATCAATGCACACTATTAATCCAATGAATTTAGAATTAATGCACCATAAAACATCCAATTACATCATATCAGAACTCAACATATACATTGAAATCAATGTATCTAATGCAAGAAATCAAATAATATTAGAAAACAACATCTACACTGAAATTAATGCATCTAATGCAAGTAATCAAATAGGATTAGAAATCAACATCTACACTCAAATCAATGCTTCTAGTGAAAGTAAGAAAATAGGATTAGATACCAACATATACATTGAAATCAATGTATCTAATGCAAGAAATCAAATAATATTAGAAAACAACATCTACATTGAAATTAATGCATCTAATGAAAGTAATCAAATAGGATTAGAAATCAACATCTACACTCAAATAAATGCTTCTAGTGCAAGTAAAAAAATAGAATTAGATACCAACATCTACACTAAAATCAATGCATCTAGTGCAAGCAATCAAATAGGATTAGAAATCACCATCTGCACTGAAATCAATGCATTTAGAGCAAGAAATGAAATAGGATTAGAAATCATCTACATTAAAATCAATGCATCTAGTGCAAGCAATCAAATATAATTAGAAATCAACATAAACATTGAAATTAATGCATATAGTGCAAGAAATAAAATAGGATTAGAAATCACCATCTACACTGAAATCAATGCATTTAGTGCAAGAAATATTATTCCATATCTCCCCTCTCCATCTATATCTATATCTCCCTCCATATCTCCTTTTTTGTCTCTTTATCTCATCTCGCCAAATACACACACTCTCTCACTCCATATATATTAATCTCGTTGTCCCTTCCTCGTTGTCTCCATCTATCTATTATTTGAATTCACCTTCCATATATATCTCTATCTCCCTATGTCTCTTTATATCAACCCCAAAACATACAATCTCTTTCTCCAATCTATCTATCACTCCCTCCTCCTCTCCCCCTCTCTATCTCTTCCCTTTCTCTCCCTCTCCCCTGCTTCTATCTCACTTCCATCCTTCTATCCTCTCTCCATCTTCCTTATCACTCTCTCTCTCTCTCTCTCTCCACCTTTCATTCTGTGTCTTTATTCATACCTCTCTATCTCTCCATATTCCTTATCACTCCCTCTCTCTGTCTCTCTCCACCTTTCACTCTCTGTCTTTATTCTTACCTCCCTCACTCCCCCCCTCCATATCCATCTCTCTTTCCCTACCTCTCTTCACTATATTTTTTCTTTTCTCTCATGCCTCTCTCTCTCTCTATCGTCACCTTCCAAATTTGTTACTATATGCCCATCTCTCTCCTTCTCTCCCTTCTTCTCTCCATCGCTCCTTGTTTTTCTCTTATCTCACCCCCAAACACACACACACTCTCTCCATCTCTACCTTGTCACTCTCTTTGTCTCCACTACTCACTCTCTATGTATTTAGTCTTACCTCCATATATCCCCATCCAACTCAATCTCTATATCCCTCCCTATCTCTCCCTCCCTCTCTCCTCCTCTCTCCTCCTCTCTTTCAAGTCCCCTCTATTTTCCTACCTCGCTCTCACTTTCTCTCCTACCACCCTGCCTCTTCCCCCATCACTCACTCTCTCTCTCTCTCTCTCTCTCTCTCTCTCCCCCCCCCTCCCCCCCCGAGAATCCTCGCTCTTCCCCCATCACTCTCTTCCTATATCTCAAGTCCTCTCTCTCTCTGCCCTCCAATCCTCTCTCTTCCCCCATCACTCTATCTCTCTCTCCAACTATGTTACTATATCCCTCCCTTTCTCCTTCTCTCTCCTTCTCTCCCCCATTATCTCCATCACTCTTATGTCTCTTTACCTCACCCCTATAAACACACACTTTTTATCCATACCTCCATTGTCACTCCCTCTCTCTCCACTTATCACTCTCTATATATTTATTCTTCCCTCCCTCTCTCCCCCTACAACTCCATCTTGCTATTCCTCCCTCTCTCCTCCTCCTCTCATCCTTCCCCTCTCTCCCTTTCTCTCCTACCTCCCTCTCCCTTCCCCCTTCTCTCTCTCTCTCTCTCTCTCTCTCTCTCTCTCTACCATCTAATCCTCTCTCCCTCTTTCTCTCCCACCTCCATCTTTATGTCTCCCTCTCCCTTTCCTACCCTTCTCTACCATTCTCACTCCTCTCCTTCTCTCTCTATTGAATATATTGCAAGAAATCAAATAGGATTAGAAATCATCTACACTGAAATCAATGCATCTAGTCCAAGTAATCAAATATCATTGGAAATCAACATCTACACTAAGATCAATGCACCTAGTGCAAGCAATCAAATAGGATTATAAATCACGATTTACAATGAAATCGATTCATCTAGTGCAAGAAATATTCTTCCCTCTCTCCCAACTACATTTATATCTATATCTCCCTCCATCTCTCCTTTTTTGTCCCTTTATCTCACCCCACCGAACACACACACTCTTTCACTCCATATCTATCAATATGTTTGTCCCTCCCTCATTGCCTCCATCTATCTCTTATTTCTCTTCACCTTCCATCTATATCTCTATCTCCCTCTGTCTCTCTATATCAACCCCAAAACATACACTATATTTCTCCAATCTATCTATCTATCACTACCTCCTCCTCTTGCTCTCTCTCTCTCTCTCTCTCTTTTCCATTCAATCCTTTCTCTCTCTCTCTCTGCCCTCCAATACTCTCTCTTCCCCCATCACTCTATCTCTCTCTCCAACTATGTTACTATATCCCTCCCTATATCCCTCTCTCCCCCCTTGTCTCCATCACTCCTTATATGTCTCTTTATCGCACCCCTAAAGATACACACTTTCTCTCCATCTATCCCTCGTCACTCCCTCTCTCTCCACTTCTCACTCTCTATGTATTTCATCTTACCTCCCTCTCCCCCCTCCAATTCCATCTCTCTATACCTCCCTCTCTCCTCCTCCTCTCATCCTTCTGCTCTCTCCCTTTCTCTCCTACCTCCCTCTCCCTTCCCCCTTCTCTCTCCCTCTCTCTCTCTCTCTACCTCCATTCCTCTCTCCTTCTCTCTTTCCCACCTTGATATTTATGTCTCCCTCTCCCTCTCTTACCCTTCTCTACCTTTCTCACTCCTCTCCTTCTCTCTCTCTCCATTCTTCCTCTCCTATCTCCTTCTGTTTATCTTCATCTCTCCCTTGTCACTCCCCCTATTTCTCCACCTCTATCACATATCTTTATTATTAATTCCCATATATATCTAGAGTTTATATATATATATATATAAAATTTAATATTTTATTAATTCAAAGTTATAATAATAATAATATTAATATTAATATTAATATTTTAATATTAATGTTAGGGTTAATAATGTTTTTTTTTTTTTTTTTTGCATGGTATTAATAATTATTTGGTATATAATTAGATGTTGATTTAGAATCCTATTAGATATATTTTTACTTATTTGCCTTACCTCTTTATACATATTTTATATTTATCTATTTACCATACCTCTTTTATAAATATGGTATTTGGCCTATGGTATTAATAATAATTTGTCCCATGTTATTTGGCACATAGGCTTCACCTAAATAAAATCACTTTTTTGAGATTTTGTAAATATAAAGAGGTTGATGAAGTAAATATAAAAAGAGTTTTTATTTATTTACCATACCTTTAGTTTATTTATATTTTTATTTATTTACCATACTTAGTGAGTAAGAATAAAAAAATGTTTTATTTATTTACCATGCCTCTGGTTTACTTATATTTTTATTTATAAACCATATCTCATTTTTGAGTGTTCATAAACTTATTCTTATTTTAAAATTATATTGTTTAAATTTATTTCTAATAAATTTTTAATTGTTTATTTATATGGTTATGTAACTCTTTGTTTAAGCTGATATTGTTTATATTTTATTTTTTTATTTTTCTTTTGTTTTTTATTTTGGCTTTTAACATACTTACACATCGAAAGACACAATAAAATGGTTAGACAATGATCACGAATTTAAGAAACCATTCCATATCCTATTCCCTAGGGAAAAAAATTCGATAGCTGAAATCCCTTATAATAACAACAATGGAACTTTAACAACTAATAATAGCAATCGAAGTTTCTAAGTTTAAACACCCATGACGAGTTGAGCCGAGCCGAAATTTGATATAGAGATTTTCGATGGATTTACGCTCTATGAATTATTTGTACGAGAATTATTGATAGAGACATAAAGTCATCGAGCATCTTTATATCTTGAATTATTCGTAAAAAAATTCCATGATGTATTGCTTTATTAGGGCAGTTTCTCTCTATGTGAGATTTATACCACAAAATGTCATAAGGAATTGCTTGATTTTGATTAAGGTTATAGTATTATAAGGACTCAAAACGGTACATGCTAGTAGTAAGTCTCACACATGACACACAGCTAATTTTAGCTTTCTAAAACTTTAAAACTGAACTCTATAATGGTTAAAGTTAAAGTTATACGATTATAAAAACTCATACTAGTACATGCTAATAGTAACTCTAACACATGACTCAGCTGATTTTAGCTTTCTAAAAATTTAAAACTAAATTCTAAAACTTGGTTTCTTTCATACATTTCTCTCACACATGATTGATAACTAAAAATTAAAAGCTGAACTCAACAGATCTCTATGACTTGTCTACTGTCTGTTCTGATGTTTTGTCTTCCAGTTGTTAACTGTTTCATCATGAGCAAGTTCAAAATAAAAGGTTCGGTTCTCTATGAAATAATGTTGAGTGAAATAGGGGCAGCAAGCAATTGCCATGGTGCATATTATAAGGTATCTAAAAAGAATTGAGAAAATAGGAGGAGATAGATGGCCGAAAGTTATCTTCAATGAAGGTATGAGTGAAAAAAAGAAATCATGGATCAATGAAGGTATGAGTGAAAAAAAGAAATCATGGATGAGACAAAACAACAAATGGATGCAAAAATGGAATATTTACCTGAATGCATGTCTCACAAATAGTAGGGAGTTAAAGAATTTTGTGCTGGAGAACTTCGTAAGGGTATATGGGGAAAAGAGTTGCCTAGAAAGAAGAAGTATTATGTTCATAAATTCAACCCCACTTGTGATCTACAACAAAAAGAATACATTGGAGCTAGCAGTCCATGGAGAGAAAAGGTTCTTATTCCTCAATTAAGAACTAACTCACATCAACTTAAGTGTGAAACAAGACAGTGGAAGAGACCTAAAGAAGTTGGGGAAGAAAGAGTATGTAGTTTTTGCACCTATGGAGCAGTGGAATCAGAAAAAAAATTCATTTTGGAATGTGATGCTTTCAGAGACATCTAGGACGGTTACTGCAGTATGTTAGCATCAATTGCGTGGCATTGTCTTTTCAGTGATGGAACTGTTAGAAGGTTGGATCAACTCATCATCCATTTGAGTAAGAAAAAGATTGAATTATAGAAGTAAAAAAAAGAAAACCTAGTGATCCCATAAACTATTCTTAGTCTCATAAACGTTAAAATTTCATTCATTAATTCTCCTTCTCCATAAATGTCATTTGCTGAAAATAACGTTTTCAGAATTATACTCCAGTTATTTTGCAGAAAATCACTCGCACGCACACAATATTTATCTGTGCACCATTCCACTCCTTCTATGCTCCAACCAATGAACATTTACAAGTAATTGTGTTCTAATGCATTAAATGGAAAACACGAATATATTATTCTGTCGTTGTCATGTGGTTATACGATAGCTAGCTGGGGTTTCTTTAAAACTGCATTTTTAATATTAATAATTAATGCAAATAACTGGGGTTTCTTCAAAAGTGAATTATCAATATTAATAATTAATTTAAATAGTGTTAAGTGAAAAATATGTTGTAATGTTATATATATATATATATATATATATATATATATATATATATATATAATAATAATAATAACATTACAACATATTTTTCACCTTACTAAATAATAATAATAATAATAATTTAATCTTTTAAATTATATTAATGATAAAAAAAAATTAATAATCCAAAAATTAACTAAAATAAAATTTAATCTATAATAACATATTTAAAAATACTTTAATTTAAATAAGATTTTTTTAATGTATATACTATTAAATAGTTAGTAATAAAATTTATAGGAAATAATTAATTTAGAAAGCAGTAATTGTACATTATTAAGTATTTCTCTACTTATAATTTATAGAATATAAATTTAAATGCTAAAAGAAAAAACTAATAATTATAAATTTAGTTATTAATATATTATTTTATTGGGAAAAACCATTTTTTATCAATGGCAGCAATGGAACATAAAACTTTACTTAAGTGTTGGGAAAGGGGAGGTGCAATATGATGTTCAAGAACATATTTTCATATTGACTTAAGTCTTTAATTGTATTCTCACAAAATACACATACTTTCATGAGCCTCATTCTCAAGATTACGAATCCCTTAAATTTTCACAAGGATTTTCATTCAACACCATGTATGTGTTCTTAAGAACATCTTCATGTTCCTACCGAGCCTCTGAACATATGTTCATATTCTTCTTGGGAAGTATTTTTATTATTTTTTATTTTATTATCATTATTTTAAATCTTATAGCAATTTTATTTCACTATCACATTGGGTTGTGCATTTTAAGAGTGATATAGAAAATTTAAGAGTGAGAAGGATAGATTAACAATTCACTATTGGATGTCGTCATCAATTAGTTCCATGTTAGTATGTTAATTGGATTTGATTATTTTTTAATCTTGTAATTTATTTTTACATTATAAAAAAGTACATAAATATCTGTTTTTCTCTTTATTAAATTGCACCTATCTAATTAACATTTATCCTCTAAAAAATCAAACCCAACATCACACATGAGGACATACAAAATCCCAAACTAGAACTAGAAAAATTAAAGATTCACAATTGATGTGGTGTTAATGTTCCTAAGTATTCTTATACCATACTTGAAACAGTAAAGATCCCTTATGGATGTCATTAGGGATAAACATAACTACCTTTATCACTTTTTTTGCAAATGAAAAACGAAAATCAACATATATTCTAATTACAAGGGAACGTTGTTTGATATTATAGGATAAGACACAAAAACAAGTGAATAAGGCAAAATTATAAGGCTAAGGATGATGAGGTTGTTGGTGAAGACTTGAGAAGTAAGGGGAAAGAGACTTGATGTGCTTAGAAAAGTATAAGTCTTTATTCTAAAGCCAATTTCCACTGCAATGTAGATCAAAATAAACATGCTGACAACCAACATGTAGCTATTACAAGATTCTATAAACCTTGAAAACAATGGTCTTTTTGTTGAAAACGGAAATCCATCATACATATTTTATTTTTTTTTTTCTAAATTTAGGATTAAATGATGAAGGTAATGCACCACAATATAGAGGGGGTTTTAAGACAACATTTGAGATCATTTTGTGAAATTTCCTTAACCCGAGACAAAAAAAATTGTGTGTTTTCTTAAATATCATCTTTAAACCATTGTATCGGATTATTGTCTTAAAATTTGTCTCTATAAATACAATATATAACACAAGCATGATTTCCTCTTAGTATACAATTTCATTTTTCTCTCAAGAGAGACAATAGTTCATATACAATATGCCTTCAATCCTAGCTATTGTCTCTAGAGACAACAAAAATTATATTTAAAGACAATACCATATCACTTTTGTCTCTTTAAAGAAAATATATAAAAATGAATCCAAAAAATAATCTCACCATTGAAATAATTCAATATAAAAACGATTTAATTAAAAATAAACTACAATCTCATTCATTAATTCATGTTACCGCATAGTGAAATCAAACCACCTACCTTTTGCATGTAAGGCACGAGCTCTTCCATTGAGCTAACACCTTTTAAATAATTATGTGATGAGTTATGACACCTATTCTATAAGATTCAATGCTAATTTGTACCTAACCTTAACCCCATTGAAGTTTCTTAGCACAGTGAGAAAACCTTCCTGCTATTGAACCTACAGTGTTGTTGCTTCAAGCTAGAGTGCTAATATAAAGTAGGAAAACAAGTCAAGGTTACTCTGTGTTTCTCTTTTCATCCGACTAATTTATAAAATAAATTTCATGCAGTTTAATTTTCTAGATTGAATGGAATCTAATGAAATATTTCATATGTCTAGGGAGACTTCTTGTGCAATAAGAAATTTCTTCTAACTTTACTAAGTCTAATATGGTTGAACATGTACCTTCTCTCCAAAATTACCAAATTAATGGTATTAAAATTTCATATATCCTTCTCTATAATCGTTATTGAGAAGGATTTACAGTTGAGTACCTCGCTAGAAAATATAAAAATTGGTTTGTTATTATCACAAGGACATTGACATAGGAATTTTCATCCCCTAGCCTTGGATAGATTAATTCATATCCCATGTGACAAAAGTGACATTTACTCTCCTTCAGGTGATTTATGCACGATTTTTATTTTCTATTTATGGAGATAAGCGCTCCGATATATTCATGTGAATATCCTTGTTTTCCCAATATTTGAATAGAACTGTTCTTACCCTACCGTGATTACCTCCAAAAAAAACTGCAAGAATGGGCCCATTTCTTACATGAAACTCCCAAGACCATGAGGTTACTGCTATAAATACTTCAGGCCAATTTTAGGAAAAGCACCATCCTACCTTGATACAAACTAGCCCTAAGATAGGTCGATAATGTAATGAATTTTTATGGCATTCAATTTGATCTAAGGATGCTCTTTTGCTGTATAGTGTCCCTACAAGAAAGTTTTTTCTTTGTTCAACATACAAAACAAATCCTTTTGAGATAATAAGATAGTAACCCCAAGTAACTCAAACTAAATTATTAAATAATCCCAATAAATTATTAACCCAGACACATTTTAATAGTGGTGCTATATATCCACTATGAAACCAATATAGTATCACCATTTATTAAAATTTTCCATTATTTTAGTTATTTAATAACATATCTCATAAAAGTACCATAATTATTTAAATTGCATTATTTCAATAAGACCATTAATTTATAAGTGACATCAACTCACCAAATTATCAAAATAAAGTAAAATAAAACTGTAAGTAAAATCTTAGTCTGTTAAAGAAACTAGATCCCAGTCTAACATTTCCAACCATTAAAAACTTCAAAATATAATTAAAAAACTATTATTATTATTATTATTATTATTATTATTATTATTATTATTATTATTTAAAGAAATGATAGATATAAATAAATGAAATTTAGACAGATTAAAAAAATTGTTGCTCCACAACCTTATGCAACATCCCACAACAGTTCCTTCACAAAATTCGATATTGAGCACCATACACAGCTACTATATCAAGCTAGCTATATTGTATTTTCTCATACATTGAGATGGCACCCTCGGGTTTGTCTACCCAGCTACAATTACTCGAAATTCTGGTCGCTCATTATTTTTAAAAGAAATGTAATTTTTGCAATGTTTAAATCATTGTTTTAATGATTAAAATGGGTTTAGTATGATCAATAATTTTTTTTATCTAAAATATTAAATATTTGAAGTTTGATAATTGTAATTAAAATTTTCTTTTTTTATAAAATTTACTTCAATTACGACCAAAATTTTAATTGTTTTCAAAGTAAAAATATTGCAAGCTCATCTATCACTCTTTAGTCAATTCCTCATGTTCAACCACTAAAAAAACATACAAATAACGGAAACAAAAAGATATAGTTTATAAGAATAATTTTCCAACTTGCTTCGAATTTGAATTCTCCGATAAAAGTTCCCGAGTTTAACAACCCATGATGAGCCGAAGTTTGATATAGATATGTTGAATTCCATTATATATCTATGAATAATTTTCTCTATGTTACTTCCACTAGCAGATAATTATTCAGAGGTAAACCCATAAAGTGTATTTATACCTAGATTTATTCATAAATAATTCCCCAATGCATTGACTCATTCTAGGGAATTCTCTTTGAAAAATGTCATTTCTTTCAAGCTAGTATTGGAGATCATCACCACACAATTCTGAAATCATATATATATGGGCCTTGAACTAGAATATTCCTAAATTTTTAGAGGATAAGTGGGTTTTCAGTGAAAACATCCCATTTAGTGACATAAATCAGGTTATGCATGAATCAATAAAAACCACTTAGGGATTAGAGTTGCTAATTTTTCAGTAAGAAAAAAATCTAGTTTATATTGAGTACCAATGCACAACATCAAAAAAATTTAGGTCAGTCGTCAAGTGTTTCATCTTTTATCTATACTTGTCCAGGATATCTAAATTCTATACAGTTAAATACACATGTTCTAATATTCAAATGTCCCTAGTTTTAGATCACATCTGATCTATTTATATCCTTGTACCGTATTCAAAAAAGTGTAAAACCAACACCCATTGTGGTTCCTTTTTTAAGATTCTCCTTTATCAAGATTCTAGGTAATAGCTTTTGAATACAATCCTGCAAATGTAAATGATATACCAACCGATATACAAGAATCACAAAAAAAATTAATGTACCAGGAGAAGTCTATTAATCATAGGCTCAGTAAAATGTTACCACCCATGTAGCCCTATTTCCAGAGCCATCAACGAGTTCATATTTCATTTCTCCGCAAATACCATGAATTCCTTTCTTAGATAGCCTGTTTACAACCTATTTTTTTCTCTCGATAGACATGGTGGAAAGATATAGAAGTGAAAGTCTTTCTTAGATCTCTAATCCTGTCCAGCCAGGATTGTTAGCCAGGATGTGAGATTTCGAGGCCTTAGCAGAATTTTGTTGTTCAAGTACTCTATGAGGACTTTGGATTCTCGGAAAACCCACAATATGTCAATTTATAATTGCGTAGTAAACCATAATAATCCCTAAGGATCTAAAACCTCATATTTGTTGTATAATTGCTTAGTAAACCATAATAATCCCGAAAGATCTCAACCCCCATATTTGTGCCTTGGTGTCCAAACCAGTAGGTTTTATAGTGACATTGTGGCGATATCAAGAGCCACACTCTATATCCACATCTAAATTTTCTTTGCAGCTCCATCAAAAAATCCTGCAGAATATTGGAACTCGAAAAATATGTTCCTTATGGAGAAGTTGTGATCCATCTTCTCATTATCTGTGCAAAAACCATATTGAATGTGCTAAATATTACAAAATCATCATAAAAACTCAAGGTTGTTGAAATATTAACTCACTCATAGCTAATAACTAAATTTAGGTTTCTAAAAACTCAAAATCATACAAGCTAAGGTTTCTAAAAACTCAAAATCATACAAGCTAATATCCAATACGTAAATTTAGCTTTTTAGAAATAGCTAACTTGTTAACCACCTGTTGTCTCTCACACTTTCCCAGGTTTTGATGCCACTACTTAAATGCATAATCTCCTCCGAGAAATGTTATTTGTGCCTGATAACCATAATTGCAAGCATGTAATGTATATGTGTGCACCATTTGACGGAGTTGATGCTCCAACAAATTCGAATCTATGCTATGTTTATTCTTAACATTGACATGCGACTTATTGTGTTCGAAGGTGTTAGATGGAAGTAGCCAAAACAATTGATATCTATCTATATATATATATTTATAATGAGTTTATTAATTCCAAATTTAATTAAAATATATATAATATAATTAATTTAAATAAAATTTTCATACTTTAAATTATATATTATTAACTATTTAATAATTATAATTTATAAATTATAAATTAAATTTAAATATTTTAAGTAAAAATAATAATTAAAAATTTAGTCTCTTATATATCATTTCATTTGGAAACCATTCTTATGAGTCACTATGAGAGAACATTGAAATATATTTTATTACAACCACGAGTCACATAGGGGTACATTTGTATAAAAACCATTTTTAGTTAGATGGATGGGTGGCTTATAGCTTTCGACAAGCTTCCATGTATAATATGAAGTTGACTCTATATATCCATCGCCTTATATGCTAAAAAATTAATAATAACTTCCTCTAATCTCTTACTTCTCATTTTTCTATAACTAGGCTCCCACGGTCAAGTTTGCGTATGCATATCCTATCATCCAACATTTACTCTTGTTTAGATATGCTCAGTAGACTTCTAACCCAATTTTTGAAATTCATTTTTCTTCTTCCTTTTCAAATTGCTTCCCAATGGCTTAGGTTTCATTCTATCTATAATCTAACTCATATGAATACAATTTTCTTCTTTTCTTGTGAAGGGATGCTCCCAATGAATTAATGATTCTCCTTATTTATGACTCTACCCTTTCGGTGATATCAAGGGAAATATTCTACCCCACTTGAAATTATACACTATTTTTAATTGAAATAAATACTTGCCTTCACTTTATCTTATAAATTCGTATTATCTACCTTTCCATTTCACCATTTTTCTCTTTAATCTCACTTTCAAAATTTCTCATCTTCTTAATGTGACTTGAGATTTTTTATTATCTTACTTCTTTATTACCTGCAACATTTGTCTTAGTTATTCCAAATTTTCTCACAACAGAGTTCAGTAAATATAATTTCAACATATTCCTTGCAAGTAATATATTTGATATTAAGATTTTTTGAAGTGCATAATCTCTTGAAAATCCATACTTGGTGGGAATATTTTTTTCCATTTGAGTGCATCATATGGTTATTTATAATGCTAATTTCACTTGTATTAGCATATAAAATCGATATTTATTGATCATATTCTACGCTGATAAGCTTTAGATTCTTGTTCATCCAAACAACTTGAGTAAAAAAGTGTATTGATGCAATGTATCTAGCTTTGAAAACGGATAAAAATATTTAGGTTTGTTCCTTGCTCAACCATGATATTAGAATATTTTCCAAAAATAATGTTCCTCCAATTGTATATTTTCTGACATCTATAATCCCTTCACAATTTGCATTTATATATTTCATTAAAGTATGATGTTTGTGATCCACTTTCCTTATGGAGAAGCTGCGATCCATATTCTCATAATTTATGCAACAACCATATTGGGTATGCTAAATGTTACAAAATCATCATGAGAGCTCAAAGTTGTTGAAATATTAACTCACTAATAACTAAATTTAAATTTGCATCTCTATATTCCATTAAAATATGATGTTTTTGATCCACTTTCTTTATGGAGAAGCCGCGATCCATATTCTCATAATTTATGCCCCAACCATATTGGGTGTGCTAAATGTTACAAAATCATCATGAAAACTCGAAGTTGTTGAAATATTAAATCACTCATAACTAATAACTAAATTTAGGTTCCTAAAAACTCAAAATCGTACAATATAATATGCAATAGCTAAATTTAGCTTTTTAGAAATAGCTAACTTGTGGACCACCTATAATCTCTCACATTTTCTCAAGTTTTGATGCCACTAGTTAACTCCATGATCTCCTTGCAGAAATGTTATTTGCGGACGATAACGATAATTGCAAGCATGTAATATATATGCATGCACCATTCGAAGGAGTTGATGCTTCAATAAATTTTAATCTATGCTATGTCGATTCTTAACATGGACATGCGACTTATTGTGTTCTAAGGAGTTAAATGGAACTCGTGAAAATAATTGGTATCTCTCTATATTTTTCTGTAATGTACGATAATTTAGATTTTAAAAATTATATTAATGGTAAGCAATGAGTTAATTAATTCCAAATTAATATTAACCTATAGTATAATTAATTTAAATAACACTTTCATTTTTTAAATTGTACATTATTAATTATTTAATAATTATAATTTATAATTTATAAATTAAATTTAAATATTTTACATAAAAAATAATAATTAAATGTTCAGCTTCTTATATATCATTTTATTTGGAAACCACTCTTATGAGTCACTATGAGAGAACATGGAAATTTATTATATTATTGAAAGAATTTGTATCACCATAAAGTTTTGAAGCTCTTATCGCTTTATATAGCAATAGGAAAAAGTAGTTAAAAAGCCAAATTATGTTGAGTCAAAGTTGTTTTTTTCGTTAAAACATTTGACGAGGGGAAACTAGATTACATTACTTAAAAATTAGCTATTATATGTGGTTTTCAGTTAGTTTCTCATAAATATTTTAATTAGATTTGATTGTTTCTTAATGATTTCATTTTTTAACATTTTTTTGAACCGCATACTCTCATGAAAATCCATACTTGTTTGGAATATGTTTTCCATTTGAATGCATCATAGGGTTATTTATAATGCTATTTTCACTTGTATTAGCATAGAAAATTGATATTTGTTGATCATATTCTACTCTGATAAAATTTATATACTTATTCATCCAAACAACTTGAGTAGCTTTGACAATCGATAGGGAGATTTAGGTTTGTTCCTTTCTCAACCACGATATTAGAAGATTTACCAAAAATAATATTCCTTCAATTTTACTTTTCCTGTCATCTATAATCCCTTCCCAATTTGTATCTTTATATTTTATTAAATTAAATTACTTTTTTCTTGAATACCATAGGCCAAATTTTAATGTCCCCTTTAAATATCTAAATATTCTCTTAATTGCTTGTGCATGAGTCTCCTTTAGTGCTATTAAAATACCAGAACCAATCTTAACACTTCCATAATATATGGGCTTGACGTCAGATATAGTAAGATCCCAATTATTGACTCGTACATAGTTTGATTTGCATTAGGGGATTCATATTCTTTGATAAACTTGCATCTTGTGACAATGGATATGCTAACATGTGCATAATTTTCCATGCCTAATTTATTTAACATTTCCCTTAGATACTTTGGAGCAAAATAAAATACCTTTATTTGATTGAGTAAATGGAAATCCTAAGAAGAATGACAATTCTCGTAGCGAAAAAATCTCAAACTCCTTTTTCATTTATGTTGCAAAATTTTGACTCATTAAATCAACATCATTACCAAAAATGATATCACCTATAAATTCCACAATAATTTAAAAATTATCATTATCTATTTATTGGATGTGTGAAGTTGCATTGATGTCAACCATGGGGAGTTAGTCAGCCAATTGACATTGGAATTAATGTCAAATGGATTTGTATTGATGATCAAGTGGGTTGCATAGATTTGTTGAGGCTTGTATAGGTCATGGAGGTCCTTAACGATGTGGTGATGAAATTGCATGAAGTTTTTGGGAGAGAAAGTTTGATTTTCTAGGCACTAAAGGAGTGGTGCAATCATCCCTCCTTCATAGAGGGACAATTGCTTCATTTTACTCTCATCCCCTATTAGCCAACACACATTGCTACATAGTGGCCATTCAAAGGCAACACCACTTCTGTAGGTGAAGAATGCACAATACCTTAGGCCTAAATCAAAGAATTTTACCTTGGTTTGGGTTAGAAGGTTCAATTGGATTGATTCTTTAGTGAAAGTGATTTGGTTATCATTTTTAGTGTGTATACTATCAATTGACTTGCTTATGGTATGAATGAATTTATTTTTTAGTAGTAGAATTAGTGATAAATTTGTTGTAGATATGTTCCATATATTGAATAAAAAAATGGTTGATCTAATATTTGTAATGAAGATCTGTTAGTAGTGTGCTGCGATTAATCTAGAGTTTTGGATGTTTTTTTATATATAACCATGGATTGTGTTGAACTAAGGTTAGCATGTGAGGATAGAAAGATAAATAAATGGTGTTAAGTGTGCATGAGTTGTGTGAATAGAGAGAGAGCCACACCTTGCACATTTTAGAACAATGGATTTCATGGCTAGTTCTAAGACTGTTAGTGCATGGCCTAAACAATTCAAAAATACTAGAGAGAATCAAATACAAATATCTATTGCTAGGAAGAGTGTGTATTGCTTAACATGGAACTACCAAGATCGATGGCTAGAGTGTGCCATTGTGTGATCTGTGTAAAAGAAGTTTGCACTAGTATGGTGATATCTTGAGAAGAGGATTGAATGACAAATAGTAGTGTCTTGTATGCATAAAGTATGCTAATGTTATAGAATGCACATATGTACAAGTGAATTTTATGAATAGATCATCGAAATACCAGTAGAATAATTCAATGACAAAGCTTTATATTCAATAGTCGAGTATTAGTTATGTTTATTATTCTAATAGGTTTGTTACTGTAGGGGTTCCGTGATGAGCATATTTTTTTGTATCATAGATCTTATATGGGTGTAATATTTCATATCTATTTTATATGTTCGAGCCTATAATGTTGATATTTATTAATGCCATATGAATGGCCTTGTATGTTGTTCTTATACATGTGTAAATGACTCCTAATGTAACTCTACTATAGTGCTTCGATCTTTGTATGTAGAAAATAATAATGTATTATCATACATATTAATATATGTATGTTTTATTGAGAGTATTCTGCTAAGTTGATATTGGTTTTTTTGTTGCTGAGAAACATTTCATGTAGAGAGAGAGTTGTGCCTTGACTCAGTTGATGACACTACAAGGAAAATACCTTCTACTGGAGGTTTTTGTGGAAGACCCTATACAAATATCCTAAAATTTTGTTTGTAGCAAAAGTCACTAGAGGAGGTGGGTAGGTATATGTTTCTTTAATAGTGCATCTATAATATACAAATGCACTAGTGCTTTACTATACATATCAGCATTGGTTCCTAATAGAACATGGCACACTGTGGCAGTTTTATTAAAAAAAAACCTGTTGGTCGTATAATAATTTAAACCACTGCAAAAAAGCTAAATTTACAAAATTGTAGATCGTATAATTCATTTTTTCCAGTCCGGTGGTATCGTATGATCATGCCCTGGTGCAAAACCAATACAATAACACCCTAGTGCGTACTCTATTGATAACATGAGAACAAGCTTAAATTAAAAAAAAAAAACGGTCCTAAAACTCTTTTCACCATATCGATATTACATCCACTAGAATAACTTGTGTTCTTGTATACAAATACCCTAGTGTGTACTTAAATATAGCACTATTTTTTGGTTTTTAATTTAAAAAATGCAGTGCTATATTCCCATGAAGCAGTGGTGTGGTTAATGTATTAAAATGTCATGGTGCATATTATCAAGAGCACCACTATATGTTTTTTAATTTAAAAAAAAATGTAGTGTTATATTCCCATGAAGCACTGGTGTTGTTCGTGAATCAAAATGACCTGGTGTGTCCTTCAAATAGAACCTCTAGGGGAGTTTTTAATTTTAAAATAATGTGGTGCTATATTGCCATGAAGCACCGCTATAGTTCTCATATTAAAACACCCTATTGCATATTAATAATATCTCCTCTATAGGGTTTTTAATTTCTAAAAAAAAAAAAAATAGCACCCTTGGAGATAGGGTGCATTATTGTTGATCTAAGAACCCACCGAAACAGGGTTAAATAAAAAAAAACACCAATTGACCAAAAATTCCATTTTTACCATTTTTCGTGCTATAGATCTTTGTAGAACCACTAGCACTCTTACTTCACACGAGTGCCATGATGTTGGTGCCTTTCTTTCTCACCATCCTTCTGTACCGTGATTAGTGTGAGGATTTCCAATTTTCTAAAATGGTGGAGAAATTGGATTTTCTCATTTACATGTCAATTATGCCTCCCTGATTACCAAATTTCTAGGCAATTTCTATGTTCCCCTCTAATTTAAATTTTTAGCATATTATAATTGCAATATAGCTCCGAAAATCCACTGTTTTTTACTATTATTTTTCTTCCACGGTGCATTCGATAGGTTTTACTTGCACAACCACCTTCTAAATTTACATTGTGCATCAGAGTTCATTAAATGAACCTAACACACCGCGATGTTGTTAGTGTATCTTTTAAATTAAAATTCACCAGGAAAAGCTATAAATTTTACATCGATGCATACATTCTAATTTTACTCACAGTGCACTTATATTTACCAAATGCAATGCAAACATAATATTAGGAAAATATAGCTCGTTGCATCCTACAAACTGAAAATTTATGTACTGGTGTGAAAAGGTTATACATACTTACTAGTGTGTAACACTGTCAATGCATCGTGTTGAAAATGGTTTTTTTGTGGACCGAAAGTGGTGCACCATATGTGTATACACACTATTACCAGTGTTCTTATTTTTTCTTGCGCACGAGAGCCAATGCATTACTATTTTTTGGGCTCACTGGAGATGAAATTTTTTTCATGTTAATTTAAAGGTACGTGTCCATATTTATAAATAAATTTTCCATTTTATAAAGAAAAATTATGTGTTATGTATCATGTTGATGTATTTTATATGCCAATATTCTAGTAGAGACATCAATAGCGCAAGAAACAATTGGCGTAGTAAAAAATTTCGGATCAATATAATGTGATACGACCATGGGAGGTATAATAGAGCAAGAGAGATTTATAGCATCGACCTATTAGCGTAGTGACTCGAGTGGCCTTGAGGAATGTAGGCCTCCTTAAGTTCTATGAGGAGGCTATATCCTTGGAGCCACACTCTGGATTGCTTGAAAAATTGACCCATTCGTGGGATTTCCACTAATAGTGTTTTGTGTTGGTCCTAACACATGGTATAGGCCCTCTGAGGAGGATATATATTTTACCACTAGCATGTCCAAGAGATGGGAGGATTTTATTGAGTTCCCTAATGTCCCCCATGGGGTTACAACAAAGAGTCATCTTTTCTACTATCAAATGTATGTTGGGGGTCATGTTGTCCATCCTACAAATTTTCAAGTGCGTGGAGGAAAACTACAAATTGCTTCTTTTGTTCAACAGAAGGTTAGGTTCCTCTCACGAACTAGAATTATTAGTTCTAAACGGGTAGGCTCTAAAATTTATAATGTGATTAAGTATGTATAACAAAAGTTTACATTCTCAAATTATTAACTATCCAATGAAAAAGTTTAAAAACATCATACATGATGCATTCTACCTCCCTTACTCTTGGGACAAGGAAATTTCTATTGCACTCATCCTGAAACTCCAAGGCTACCTACATATCAGCGTCCTTAGAATGGTCAATCATTAAAGTGTTACAATTTTGAAAATTAACAATGAGACCTTTGTCTAGTAGTTTCCAAAACACATGCTCTGCCTCCTTAGTCATGGATTTCCTGCAGAGTTCTTGAATTAATTTATTGTATGTAAACATATTGGGTCTAAGATTTCTCTCTATCATATTATCATGGAAGCCAAAATATTGAAACATATTACAACATATTTTTAACTTTCTTGCAATATCCATAGATTAGAAAATCATAAGTGAGCCATGGTTCGATACCTTTGTCAACCATCCATCCAAGTGGATAGATAATTATGTCTATTTGTCTCCCCTCCCTTCTAATATTATCCATGAACACAATGTAAAAATATTTCCTTTATAAAAAACCTCTTTTATTTATCTCATTGAAAAAATAAATAACTTGCTCGATGTAGCGTTTATATAAACACACGTTTCAGGCATGTTTGTTAAATTTCGATGTTGCACTAACACACTAATATCGATGTTACAAACGGTGTCCCAAGAAATGAAATTCCAAAATTTCTCAACGAAATCTATCACAATCCAGGTTTTTAAACTCTTATTAATCAGGATATAATTAATTAAGATCAGTATGCAGAGGAATGAAAGGAAAAAAAGAGCTCCCGAACCAATGCATTTAAGATAGCACTATTAGGTGACTACCTTCCCTACATAAGGTATGCCAATGCGAAGATTAAGGGAAATGAAAGCCAACTCCCTCCTCCAAAGATGGTTTCGTATAATATGATTTGGCCATATGCGTATTGTAAGTAAATAGCTGCATTAGGTATGTTGCATAGTACTTATTTAAAAAGTGAGCTTCATGTTAAAAAATTCACATTAAAAAAACAATATAGATTCATGTTTTCTTTGATGTCTCGAGCCTGCACGTGGTAACGAGCGCCTTCCCATAGGTGTTTTTTAAATTATAATAAGTTGTGCGCCTCATTCCCCTACATTAATCATCATTTGTCTTTAACATGGATTGTATTAAAGTTGGAAAGGAATGAAGTTAAATAAATTTATAAAAAGTAAAAGTTGAATTTTATTTATATTACAATATAATATTATAATTAATATATATTCTCTTTTCATAAATTTTGTTTATAATAGTTTATAACTTTTATAATAGTTTATAACTTTTATCTATATAATCTTATAAATTTTAATTATAAAAGATAAATTTTAAAAAAAATCTTAATATATATAAGAGAAAATAGTTGTCCCACAACCAAATGGTATTTTGTATTTTTTCATACATTGAAATGGCGGTGACCATCTTTATATAAATATAATTGAGATACATAACTTTTATATAACTTTGTACAGTGGATAGCTTATCGAAAATAATAATAAAATAAAATAATCATAAAATAATAATTAATAATAATAGTAATTATATTGATCATAAAATACAATATAATATTGTATTAATCATAAAATACTAATTAATAATTCAAAAATTAATTAAAAAATAAATTTAATTTATAATAATATATTTAAAAATACCTTAATTTAAATAAGATTTTTTTTAATGCATATATTATTAAATAGTTAGTAATAAGAATTTGTAGAAAATAATTATTTTAAATAACATTGATTGTACATTATTAGGTATTTCTCTAATTATAATTTATAGAATATAAATTTAAATTTAAAAAAAATGATAATTATAAATTTAGTTATTAATATATTATTTCATTGCGAAAAAAAATTATTATTAATGGCAGCTGGAATATGAAACTTTACTTAAGTGCTGGGAGAGGAGAAGTGCAATATGATGTTCAAGAACATATTTTCATATTGACTTAAGACTTTAATTGTATTCTCACAAAATACACATACTTTCATGAGTATAATTCTCAAGCTTATGCATCTCTTAAATTGCCACAAGGATTTTCATTTAACACCATGTATGTGTTCTTAAGAACATCTTCATGTTCCTACCAGGCCTCTAAACATATGTTCATATTCTTCTTGGGAATTATTGTTAGTATTTTTAATCTTATTATAATTATTTTAAATCTTATAGCTATTTTATTTCACTAGCACATTGGGTTGCACATTTTAATAGTGATTTAGAAAATTTAAGAGTGAGAAGGATAGATTAACAATTCACTATTGGATGTGGTAATCAATTAGTTCCATGTTAGTATGTTAATTGGATTTGATTTTTTTTAATCTTATGATTTATTTTTACATTATAAAAAAGTACATAAATATTTGTTTTTCTCTTTATTAAATTGCACCTAGTTAATTAACATCGATCCTCTAAAAAATCAAACCCAACATCACACATGAGGACATACAAAATCCCACACTAGAACTAGCAAAATTAAAGATTCACAACTGATGTGGTCTTAATGTTCCTAAAGAATTCTTATACCATACATGAAACACTAAAGATCCCTCATGGATGTCATTAGGGATAAACGTAACTACCTTTATCACTTTTTAAGAAAATCCAAAAGGAAAATCAACATATATTCTAATTACAAGAGAAAGTTGTTTGATATTATAGGATAGGTCTTGATAAAGACCAAATTAGTGAAAACAAAATTTCAAAACAATAGATGTTGACACAAAACAAACTTATAAGACTAAGGATGATGAGGTTGTTGGTGAAGACTTGAGAAGTCAGGGGAAAGAGACTTGATGTGCTTACAAAAGTCCAAGTCTTTCTTCTAAAGCCAATTTCCACTGCAATGTAGATCAAAATAAACATGCTACCAGTCAACATGTAGCTATTACAAGATTCTATAAATCTTTAAAACAATGGTAATTTTATTGAGAACGGAAATCCATCATACATTTGGTTTATTTTCTAACTTTAGGATTATATAATGAAGGTAATGCACCACAACATAGAGGGGGTTTTAAGACAATAGTTGAGACCATTTTGTGAATATTTTCTTAATCCGAGACAAAAAAAATTGTGTGTTGTCTTAAATATCATCTTTAAACCATTGTATCAAATTATTGTCTTAAAAATTTGTCTCTATAAAGACGATATATTAACACAAGAATGATTACCTCTTAGGAGACAATTTCATTTTTCTCTCAAGAGAGACAATAGTTCAGAGATAATATGCCTTCAATCCTAGCTATTGTATCTTTAGAGACAACAAAAATTATATTTAAAGACAATACCATATCACTTTTATCTCTTTAGATACAATATCACTTTTTTGGTTGGATACTATCTCCACAAGGTAGGCTTCTCCAATACGACTTGGAGGTTAGATGACTAAGTAATTCTAAGCCAACTGGATTTTTAAGGAGCTTGTTAATTTGGACAAGCTAGAAAGGTAAGGTTTGTGGTGAGAGAGAGAGAGATGATGGATCAAAGGAAACTATCATCTTAGGATTAGAAGTTTTCGTAAGTTCTATAGATTTTCAAGTTAAATTTCCCTCTAGCCACAATGAATTTATAGATTTCAGTTACAAATTGGGTTTTTAGGATAATACACTTCTTGCAGCATATAAATTTTAACAATAACTTTAAAATAGCCAATTAAGGGTATTATTGACAAAAAATCAAGTCTATCGATGGGTAAAGAAGGGGAATGTTAGCACAAGGTATCTAATAGTGGAAAATGGATTAAGAAGAAAACAAACCCTAGACGTCAACCCTAAAATTAGTGGTGAAAAATGCATGATATGATGTATTTTTCCTTTTCAAAATTAATATATCAAATGCCAAATTTAGGGAAATGACATATAGGTAAAATCAAACTATAAATGTAGACTTTTCCAAAACGTAACCCATGTTTACCATAAAATTAAAAAAGTTGGAAAATTCTATTTTGATTGATGCACAAGGACTAATGCCTTCAATCAATTGGGTATATGGATTCAAGAGGATGGGGTTAAAGGAAGAGGACCTTGGACAAAGAGGGGGGAGAGAAACTATCTCTCTGCCAAACACTAGAGACTTTCAATTTAAAGAGATTTAAGGTCAAGGGATGAAACCTAATTCCCTTAATGGATACTTGATAAAAAATTTCACATATTTAGAAACGATTTTTAATAAAAGATATATATTTTATTAATATGGCACAAGATAAACCCTAATTCCAATAATTACAAAAAATGGAATAAAATAGCATTAAACTTACACCATTAATCGAAAGCATTACTTCATCAATCCAAGAAAGTCTCTCCATGTATAACATATTCACCCTAAGATAATTCAATACCCTAATAAGCCATCGCAGCCAAGAGAAATAACATAAACTAGTGCACACTCTTTCTAAGAGAAATATTGGAGTGTGTGTAAAAATGATTCACTCAATATGACACCCCTCTATTTATAGGTGGTAACCAAGTCTAGTTTGGTTAATTTACAAGTAAAAACACTAAAAAATGACTTTAAGTTCCCACAAGGTCAATAAGTCAGAAGTTGATCTATAATATGGTGTTCATAATGATAAAACATAACGAAATTACTCCTTTTTCTCCACACATGTGGGAATAAAGATCTCGAACACGACATCAACCTCATAAATTGAGTATCTCTGTCAAGAAATGTGCCAAGAAGGGTCCAATATTTCTCCTCACTCAAATTCATCTTATCAATATGAAAGGATGCATCTCCAAGCCACAAATTATTATCCTTATGTCATCATTTAGAAGCCCCACATCATCAATCTAAGGCATGCAATGGTGATGTTATAGGCCTAAGGTGTGACATCATCATCAAAGAGTGTACTATCTATGAAAATAGTTTGAAGTCATATTCATCATCAGGGCTTTGGAACAAGAAAACAGTAATCAAGAAGGTGCAAGTATAGATTTGGGGAATCTTGGGTCCTTTGGGGTACATAAATTTCAACAATTCCCTAGTTTTTGTGCTTAGTTTTTCAATGGGTTGAAGAGTGGAAGGTGTGAGACATCAATGTGAGGCTTCCCCAACTGTTAGTAGAAAACACTAATATATGTGGGGAGACACTAGGTTTCTATATTCCTTCTTCAAGGGGTTAGAGAAGTGTCAAGCCATCCCAAGGCATATCCAATGTACCTAAGATTAAACATCCAAGAAACACCCTTAAGATCAAGTGAGATTAACATCATTAGCTAAATAAAACATAAAGTATAATAGTGGAACACATCTAATGCCAACGACACACAATTATTTGACACAAGTATCATCTTCAAATGTCTATCTAACTCATTATTTGTTAAAAATTTACCACATTTATCTTTAGGATGGCTATGGAAATGGCCTATTAGGTTCTTCCAACCCTAAGGGGGAGGATAGTTTCTAGGTGACACATCAATACAAAAGTGCATGTGATAGATGTTAAATGGATTTAGAGAAGGAATGGTTCTGATAAATTTAGAAGTGCATTAAATTTGGTAGAGGGACCCACAAGTAAAGCTAAGGCACAATTTTACTGTATCTTAATTTTGACTTAGGAAAATTATAATTTTCCTATAGTCATAAAGTAAAGTGGTCTCAACTGTCCGTTGATATTTAATCAAAGTCATTTGTGGAAGATGGAAGGCCAAGTCACCTTTATAAGGAGAGAAAGGGCACAAAATTGGCTAGTTATGCACTAAATGACTTGTGTGTTCAACTCTGCAGAGAAGGGTTTATGAAATCAGTGCACTAGGGTAGAAAGAGAGGCCAAATAGCCTCAAATAATTCCTTCAGCCAACGTATGTCTCTTCGAGGGCCGAGTTAGTTTACACAAGAGGGTTGAATTAGGTTGTATGATTCCATACAACTGCAAATGCAAGGAGGCCGAGGTGGTTAGAGGTGCATAGATCAATGTGTTGGGGGACAAAAAATTGAAGGGAAATCTTTCCTCTTATTTGTAATAAGTATTTCATATTTTCTAAGAAAATTAATAAAACACAAGTTGGCATGTTTTCGTTAGTTAGGGTTTCCTGGGTAGTTTCTTGTGTATTGTTTTTATTGATTTCTTGTGTCTTTCTTAATTTATTTTCCGTTGCTATTATTTTTCCGAAAACTCAACGTATATAGTAAAAGTGTTTGGAGTTTAGTTTTCAATCTCTTAATTGCAGAATTTTTATTAAATTATTAGTTGTTTATTAGAAAGTTAACATGGTATCATAGTGGTCCTGTGATTGAAGACTAGAAAGCATGCTATTTTCCTCAGGAGCAAGGGAAAGATGCAAGAAAGGGGACGTAATTCACTTCAGGCTTGTGCTAGGGTTTCTTGTTGTGTGACATAGGGAAAGGGTTTTATGCGAGTAGGATTTGCGCAAGAGTTTCTGGGCATATCAAACAAGTTGGATGGCGTATTTGGGGCTAATATTTGAGGATCACCTTAATGGGCCCTCAAATATCTACTCTTGGAAGGAGAGGACCAGTTTAGTTTTCGATGAGTAGGGAGTTTGTGGAGATTCCATCAGCCACACCAGCAATCCTCAACAACTAGACTAGCATAAAAATAAGGACAAAAATCCTATAATAATAATCCTTGAATTAGTTAAGGATCACATCACACCTCACCTATCTAGGAAGAAGAAAACTTAGGCTATGTGGATAACTATTTTAGGGTTGTACAAGGGCACGAGTGAGGCCAAGAAGATGGTACTCAAAGATAAATTAAAAATTATCAATATGAATATGTCTAAGTCCGTGATCTCTTACCTAATTAGATTCACCCAAGTGAAGGATAAGTCAGCTAAGGTTGGGGAGATAGTCTTAGAAAAAGACTTTGTTAGTTTTGGATTGTTGGTTTTTTTGAAATCATGGGAAAATTTACTGATCCTTTTAGTAGCAGAGAAAATCTAGTAGGATGGGAGAGGCTATAGATTTATTGCATACGAGAGGATATTCATAGGAAAGCCAAGTAGGGGTCTCATGCGAAGGCTCAGCAAGAGGATAATTTTTCCCTAGTTGGCAAAAGGGGCAAGGCCAAGATCAAGAAAAATCTAGGAGGTGTTAAGTTCATTTCAACAAGCAAGAAGAAGAAAGATTCAAAGATCTCAAAAAAATGCTTTTGATGTCATCAGTTTGGGAACTACTCCCCTAAGTGTCCAAACAGGAAGAAGGGATCCAAGAATGATCACGTGGCAACATCAATATAGGTGGAGGAGTTTACTTCTTAGTTTGAGAGGGAATTTTTGCTCATATCTTGGATGGAAATATCAATGTCTAGCAATATGTGGTATATTGATAGTGGATCATCCTGTGATATGATTGCGAACAATGGTTATGGGGTTATATTCAGTAGAGTAAAGGCCTTCTCAAGCGTTTCGATTCTAGAGCAACTATTTTTAATGGAGTTAGGGTGATGAAATTCTACATCTTACAGTTTGTTACAATCACAACCTTGAGCAACAGAGAGATAAATGTGCATAAATGTGACCTTGGGGAGATTTGGCATGGGCAGATGGGTCACCTGCACCATGGAGCACTAAATATTTTGAGGGAGGTTTCCATATAGATTCGAGAGTACAACGTAGATCAACATGACATGAGCAAGGGCTACACACTTGGAAATTATGCCAATGCATCCTTTCCCAACAGAGATAGCAGGGACAAGAGCATATTGGAGTTGGTACATTCAAAATTATGCGAACAATTTTTCTCTCCATCCCTGATAGGATAGAGATATTATGTCACCTTCATTAATGAACACTTGAGAAATACTTGGATCTTCTCCATGAAGAAAGATGTGTTGAATTTTTGTAGCTATGGTCGGTCTACATAATTATTTTTAGCCCTCCAAAATCAAATAAAATGACAAATGTAAATTTTATTTCAAGTCAGCTTTAAAATAGGGAAAAATCAAATTTTGAAACTTAAATTTTGCCTCTAAAATGTAAGATCGGGTCCAAGTTAGTCCAACCCAAGGAATGTGTCCATTTGGGGTCCTTTGATCATTATATAATGGTCATTTTACCTTATCAATTGGGAATAATTCAAATCACAAAAAAGTAAATCTTTTGATGTTATTTGAAGGACAAATCTGAGGCTCCAAAAGGAAACATTTGAGGAAGGACAAAAATCTAAGGCCCACTTGATTCTTTGAGGAAGACCAAAATTTTTTAGGCACAAGAAACTGAATTCCTGAGGAAAATTGAGGGAAATTTGTCTAGGGTTGACCTGATTTTGGTTATTGGTCAGTTTGAGTTTATTAAATTCAGATTGTATTCCTTCTTGAATTGGATAAATTTCTCTACTAAAAGGTTGTTGGGTTTGTCCTAGGATAAATTTTGTGTCTCTTGTGTTTGGCTATCTCTACTATAATTATTGTTATATTGTTGATTATTATCCTATATAATTACTTAATGATGAATGTGGTATAATATTATTTGATTTAACAATCATTGGAAGTAACTATCAATTAAGGAAATTTGGAAAAAATCAACAAGATGAAGTCTTCTCAAAGTTCATGGAGTTCAAAGCCTTGGCGGAGAACCAAATTGGTAGGGGAATCAAGGCCTTAAGGTCAGAAAATGGTGGGGAGTACATCTCCAATTCCTTAGGATACTTGTGTGCCAAGGACGGTATCAGGAGAGAGATCACCGCACCTCATAACCCTCAAAAAAATGGGGTGGTTTAGTGCAAGAACCAGAGCATATTTGGAGTAGCTAGGGCTATGTTGCATGACCAGGGGATACCTATGTTTCCTTGGGTAGAGGCATGCAACATTTTAGTCTATTTGCAGAATATGATACCACAAAAGGTTTTGAGTGGAGTCACACTAGAGAGGCTTTCACGGGCAAGAAGCTTGACGTGTGTCACTTTCCGATATTTGAAAACCTTGTTTACTACCATGTGTAATTATATAATCAGAAGAAGATGTAGCCCACAATAAAGAACAGAATTTTAGTGGGCTACAAAAATATATCTAACTCATAGAAGGTGTATATTCCAATGCTCAAGAAGACAATGATTAGGCATTTTGTGAAGTTTGAGGATGTAAGGGCTCTTAGCAAGTCCTTGGAGCATGATTAGGGTGCAAAAGAGGAAGAGGAGGAGCAAGATCCCAAGAAAGAGGTTGAGCCAAGTCTTTAGACTTTGTCATAGCTAGTTATTGGGTAGGATGATTGGCATGTAGATTAGGTGAAAGCATAGGAACAGGAGGAGAGAGTATAGCTAGAGGGGCCCACTCAGCTAATGACTCCTAGTGTAGGGAGAGGATGAGCTTGATGGGAAGATCAATTTATTATGGAGGCTCATAAGAGAGTTGGATCCCCCAACTCCACATTTAGACAAAGTAAACAACCATGAAGATATATGGGGTACATGGAACTTATGACTGAGGTGATAGAATCAAATCCTTTCTACTATAAGGAGGCAAATTTGCATCAGGCATGGTGAAATTCCATGGTGGAGGAGTATCCCTTTATCATTCTAAATGACATCTGGGATATTGTGCCAAGACCACTTGAAAAATCAGTTGTGGGATCATGTTTGGTATATAATATCAAGCACAAAGTTGATGGGAGTGTCAACAAATGTAAGGCTAGATTTGTGGCCAAAGGTTTCTCTTAGGTCGAAGGGATATACTATGGTGAATCATTCACACCAATGGCCCGATATTTTTCCATCAAAACTATTTTGGCAATTGTGGTGTATATGGGGTGGAAGATCCCCCAAACGGAAGTTAAGATTGCCTTCCTTAATGGATTTTTTAGTAATATATTTATGTTGAGCAACCTAAGGGATCTAAGACTTTCAACAAATATGTGCATGTTCTCATGCTAAAGGGAGCTCTTTATGGGCCCAAGTTGGCATCGAGGGCATGGTATGCCTAGATAGAAAACTACCTGTCGGTTTGGGCTTCCCCAAAAGTGAGGTTGAGTCTAACCTATACTATATTTTGGTTGAGGTCCAACCTTTCATTCCTGTGTTATATGTTTATAATTTTATATTGATAGCGGACGAGGAGCTCATCCATGACTACAAGAGATATTGCAGAAGATTTTGAGATGAATGATATAGGGTTTATACACTATTTCCTTTGGTTGGATATATTGCAGGGTGATCAGGAGATAATATTGGGAGAGGAAAGGTACATGCAAGAGATTCTCAAGAGATTCCACATGCAGGATTGTAGGCCCATGAATATCCCTCTAGTCACAAACTGGAGGAAGGTGGATGCTTCTAGACATGAGCGAGTGCATGCCACTCTTTACAAGAAATTCATAGGGTCATTGATGTATTTGGTGAAGACACGACCAAAAATTTTCTTTTCGTAGTCAACCGGCTTTATGGTTGAGATGGAATAGAGGGAATTACTTGAGCAAGCACATGTTCTTGGCTTGAGGGTTCCTCACCGAGGTTTGGTGCAAGGTTTTCCAAGAAACCATTATACTACTAGCCCTTTTCGCAGTTGACCTACTTGTGCAAGTCATAGTCTCACCCAAAGTAGGCATAGTGGGTGCTAGAACCGTGCTTCGCACTCGAGAAAGGAAGGGTAAGGCAAGCAAAGCCGTGTTCTATTCGCATTATCGTCTCCGTCAGGTTAAATATGTATCCAATCACATCGATGTGTGTTAGATCTATTATTATATGCTTTATAACATCAATACACAGTACATAACTGACGTAAGATCAGATCTAGATCTACTAATACAATGATTCTCTCATGAAGATGATATAACCGTACTGTAATAGATCTAATCATTCAAGATACGTAATCTTCACAACAAGTAAGGACAAAAAATGCATGACACAATAATTATCGAAATCCATTCAATAGTACCCATAGATTCGTATCTAATAATCCAAAGATATTCATTCATTCATCACATTACAATTCCTTCCTAAATCCCCATATGATGAGCTAAAGAAATAGTATCCACACAGCTAGACTAGGATCTCTCACAAGACAGCCACAGGATTTTGTTCCCCAAAACCCTAACATATCGTCACAAAAACACATCGAGTCAATATCTCATCAACTCTCTTGCAATCCGAAATGCTTCTCTATTTATAACAATCTAGCTTTAACAATCCTATGGTCCGTAACCCATGGTTTTTGGAACCTTAGTTTACCCTTTTAACCCCATTACAATGCTTGTGGCTTCACCCACCCCAAAACCCCAGCCGCCTATACTAAATATATCAAAATTAACCAAAATGGACCAAATATGCTCTTGTTTAGGAGACCCCATTCCAACAACCCCCAACACAATCTTGTGGCTCATCCCGAGTCACTGTGGCAATGTGCCTCAATATGAACGCGTAAGGAGTCAAGGAGTGAAGGAGGGGTGAAGCACCTCCTCGTTTCGGCCTCCGCATGTTGCACAATATTAACCATCATCAAAGAAGTAGGTCTGCCGAGGTCCGGACCAATGCATTCCAACAATCGGTGAAGGCGTGAAATGGCGACTTCACATCCTATGTTTCGGAGGGCAACAAGAGACCATGGTTTCAGCTTTTTTTATGAAACTCTCTCGATCGATGGAGGTCCTCAATCCGTTTCATGGTAGCCAGGCATTGCATGAGACTAGGGGGGCGTGGAGGCTCGAACCGATCCGCAGCACTTTCCGCCGCTCCAATTCCACCTGTCCGTCAAGCATGGGGTGGTTTCTGCTTCCATCCGTAGTCGCAGAGCTCTTTCAAACAGTTTGGGCATCCCGGGTGAGTTGTTCCCAAATACCATGGCATTAGTGACCACAACAATTCACTGGGCACGTTCTTCTAGGGTCAAGGCATACTCCTTGCGCCTTTCTAGCAACGGCTGCTGACTTCTTGCAATACGTCGGCAGACAAGCCTTTGTAGCTCTATAGTAGATAGTCGTTAAGTCTACTCTTGAATGTCCCCATGATGTAGTTCATAAGGTGAATTGTGATAGATCTAGGGAGTAAACATATGTTTGTTATAGTGGGCGGGCCTCGAATTGGCGGAGATGTCATAGGAGGTCTCCCGTACCATATGTATCTCGCGCAAGAGGTTCACAAGCCTAGTCCTCCTCGTCTCTGCAAACTTGTTGTACTTATTAACGCACTCCGCGTTCTCTCGGTCTCCTCTCATCATTTCGTCGTGAATCTGATCCATAATGCAGAGATGAGCATGATAAATTGTAAGAATAAATAGAAAAAACCATAAATGTAGCCAAGACCATTTGATAGTAGAATAAATAGCCCTAGCTAACATATTTCCTCCATTCGCACCCCAACCAAAGCTACATGATGTCGAGGTAGCTCGTACATGGTGCGCACCTTTGATATGTCAAACCCGCGGCTTATCATAAATGGTCATATTGATAACCCAGTCCTGGCCCTTTTTATGTGTTTGGACATGTCTTTTTGCATTAATCCCTCGGGACGTGCCGTACATTCCTCCTCTTTGTATCCAAGTTCATGTCCCTAATGCCGCACGTGGCTTGCGTGTTGGGGTTCCTTCGTATTTCGATGGAATGTGGACACATGGTGATCCGGTAAGTCGACCAGAGTCTTTTTTCGAAGTATTTACGTCATGCGTGGAAGGAGGAATTTTTTTTGTAGGATGGCTGTCATATGTTCGTAAGTGTTTTAATTCCTCTTCAAATTCTTCGCAAATTCTCCTAAATTCTCAGCAGATGTGTCCGTAATCCGTCAAGGGTCTAATGCACCCTTTTGAATGTTGCGCGGTGCAAGTCACCATGTGGGTCGATTGATTTAGCCCATATTGCTAAGGGAGTTTCTATACACATGATCACTTTACTCCAATACTCCTCCTCGTAGGGGAGATGTGTTCTTGTGCAGTGTGATTTAAGATAATTAGATTAGGTGGCAAGGTTCTTCAGACCTACCGAATATGAACTCTTTTATGCTTGACAAGACTGGGAGTGCCATCTCGCAACCTCTCAAAGAAGGCAAGGTTCTTTCCATGGTGGAAATGCGATGGAAGCTTCTGAACTAACCGAAGGTTGTATGCTCAAATCTCATGCACTGGCTCTACTAATTCTCCATCTCTTCATCGTAGCCTGGACAAGCATTCACTATCCTTCCTATGCAGCATCCGTTCATCCATGGGGTTAACACAATCTTCATCTTACACGTTGATCTTATAGATATGATCTAATTCTTCTTTCGTATGGAAAGGCTCACTATACGGAACCTTCCTCGCCGGATCAAGGGGTACTAAAACATGCGTGCCTCACTTTTGAACACCATGTTTCATTTCTTTAGGTTAATAATGCCTCCCATGTCCATTTCCAAATCTAGTCCGAGAGCGCAGTGGTAGGGGTCCGCATATTCAACGATCTTAATTACTTCAAAGTCGCCTAGGACCCTTGCCCTTGCAATGTCAACCATAACCTTGCAACCTCCCTGTGGAATAACTTTCTCGTGGATTTTCCATGCGAAACTGATAGTGGAACACTCACTGAGGCTTCCCATTTGTTGCTAGGTCTACTTAGGTAAAACATTGGCATCTCCATCCAAGATCCAAAATGACCCGATCCATTTCGTAGTCCATGATTTCCAGTGCTAGCCTCATTTCCCTTCCTCGTGCATTTCTTCGAGCTATATATTTTGTACATCCTTGGCCTCGGGAGAAAGGTGGGATCAAGTCATATGTATTCATTAAAGCCAAGAGGTTTCGATGGCTCGTGTGCCCCGAGAAATTTTATTACGTCTTCAAAATATCTCAATCTCTTCCTCACTTTGAGATCAGGCAAGGGCTGCTCGTGGTGTTTGTTCTTCGCAGTGGCACCTCTTTGTTTCCTCGTTGTTCAACCCACTCGTGTTATGAACTTAAACTTGATCCGGCTTTCTTTAGCTCATTCTTAACCCTTTGTATGTTTTGTGTAGGGGTAGGTTGATTTCCCGATTCTAGCTTTTAAGATCTATAGCCTTGTACTCTATGATCCAAATTTATTTGCGTATTTACACGACGCCCGGTGACATTAGGCATTCTATGGAAAATTTCCATATCTCTCCACAATTATAACAGATTAGCCGGCCTCTTCCCTCGACTCGCACTTCCTCCCCGGCCTCCTCGCCTCTAGGCTAGTGATCCTCCAAAGTGCGCATCTAGTCTAGGTGATGCAGGGTCTAATTGCACCCGATATAGGTTCCTCGGCGATCCATCATCAAGTCATACATTTGAAAAATTTCGCTTCATCATGCCCTACTGACCTATCGTGTATAAAAGAACATTGTTTTTTTAGCTCTAGGACATACGACCCAACTATGGGCAATGGTTCCATATCGTGTAGGCCTTACTCAATAGTCATCACACCATAGCGCAGACTCCGCTTTGATCCTACTTCCGCAATAGAAAGGCTCCCTACTTACCCCGGGGCGTAGTGGGCTAGGGTCCTCCACTTGCATATAATCGGTTAACAGGGCACTGATCCTTGGTGTGAAAAGATACTTGGAAATGTATACACCAGAGACTGTGAGACGTATTTTCATCATTCCTTTCGTAGGTTCTCAGATCTCTAGGTGCATAGCCCCAAGTTGTTCCCGGATCCGTTGAACTCCCGAGGTATCCTCCCGGGGAGTAGCTTCTAATGTCATGGCGCCTCTCTATAGCTTTCTTCCGCGTAATTCAAAGGTCCGTCGATTCATAGGCATGCGCAAGTGAGGTAACAACATGGTGATGAACCATTTCGTATGTCACTCCGTCATCATACTTGAACCTCCTTCCGAGTGCCTCTTTAACCGTTGATCCACCTCCCAAACCGATTCAAATGCACCTTGTTTGAAGTCCTTTACATTCACCGCTAACGGGGAATAGGACTTTGTTTGTGGAATTGTTGCTTCAAAGTATGCTTAATATCCCAAATGGAGGCGGTTCCATTCTCGCAACATATCACATATACCTCGCTTGAGAGCTCGTTCTTGAATGCTAAAGATAGCTGCACCCTTTTTTTATTATATCCCATTCCACGTTTTTCACAAATTCATACATAGTCTACAATGAACCAAAATTGATCCATGTCCTCATCTCCCACCCTCAAGGTAGGTATTTTGCGCAGCCATATCACTATCCAAGCGACGACATTATAGGTGAGTTCTTGCCTCTACATTCCCTAGGTGGTGATGTGGCTGGTCTCTTTACTGGGCTAGAGGCATTCCTTCATCGATCAAGTTTGGTCCAATACTTACCACTACGTGTCGCACTCTCCTCTAGATCCGAGGTCATTCAGCTTGGTATGGCTACGTAATGCTCTTTTCACACAACAACTTCGATCAGAGGCAACATCCTCGTAAAATTACCCCCGGAATCCTTTGGAAAATTGTTGGTTGGCCTCGCAGCAGGATACGTACTAGTCAATCGTGAATTATGTCACAACTGCAGAAAAAAATATCTACCCGTTGATCCACCATGCATGTAATAGTGTTATCAGTTCTTTCCATCCGTTCAAGTAGATCTAGAGTCCACCGAGTGACTCGCCGTCCTTCCAAAGACTTTTGGAATCTCCGTTAGCCTGTGCACCACTCCCCGAAGCTCAATTGCAAAGGTTACAAGGAAATATTTTCGTAGCTTTTAAAATGAAAATACCTATTCTTCCACCTTTCGCCATTAGTTTTCACTTCGGTTTTCTCTTACTGTAAACTCCTGATCCGCCTTGAACTACAGTCCCCATCTCTTTCAAAGCCTGAGATTCTCATTGGCTACCCGTTCCCTTTCTCATATTTTTCCAAGAAATGCAACCATTTGTTGGGTTAAAGTGTCCTCACCTGTGTTCGGTGTGCAAGGTTTGCCAACAAACCCCTATAATATTGGCCCTTTCGACAAGGACTACCCGCAGTGTGCCGCGCCTCACCCGAAGTAGTATGGGGGTGCTAGAACCAGGTTTTCGCACTCTCGAGAAAGGAAGGGTAAGGCAAGCAAAGTTACATTCTATTGAGATTATCATGTCTCGCAAGTGTGGTTAAATATGTATCCAATCGTATCTGACGTGCACCAGACTATTATTATATGCTTCTTATAACATCAATACAACAATACATAACCAAAACAGACTGTAGATCTAGATCTACTTCTGTTACATTGTACTTTGTAGCATGATATAACTAGAACATAATAGTTCCAATCATTCAAGATACAAACCTTCACAAGACAAGAAAAAAAATTCATAACATAATAATTAGCAAAGAATCCACTCTAATAGGCCATATTCAAATCTAATATCCAACATATTCATTCATTCATCACCCTTACAATTCCTCTCTAACCCGCCCACATAGTAGTAGGGTCTCGCACAAAGTTGGACAAGGATCTCTACACACACACAAAATGCCAGGACTCGCTCTCAAAAACCCAAACGTATCACTTACACAACAAATCATGTCAATATCTCATATCAACTTTCTCTCTTACAATCCAAAATGTTTTTGTATTTATAACAATCTTAGCTTTAACAATCCTATGGTCCGCAACCCATGGTTTTTAGACCCCTAGTTTACCCTTTAACCCCATTACAATGCCGCCTTTGACCCACCCCAAAACCCCGCCTATACTAAATATATCAAAATTAACCAAAATGAACCAAGCCAGAGCTTGTTTAGGAGACCCTATTCCAACACATGTTGAGGTGCATTCTAAAGGGCACAATAGACTAATGGTTTTTCAGATGGGTAGGCCGATGGAGTGAAATCGTAGGTTGATGGAGTGATTCTTAGGTCTAATAGAGGAGCCACAAGGGATAACTCAATTGTTTGAGTTCCTATTTCTAAGTACCTCGCCTTTTGGGGGAACATGGGGTAAAATATCCTCGACGCCCTTAGGGTTAGGTCTTGCTAGTTTGGTCGATGAGTAGATCTCTCTGGGTTTATCTACCTAGATTTTCCCATGGATGTAGTTGCCACTCAGTGTCTATGAACCAACCTAAAAAATGGTGTGATAAAGGGAGCAAGTTTTAATTTGTAATAGATGTAATGATTTTAGCCTTTCATTTTGATAGTTTAGTGGCATTAGTTTGTTTGTAGAATAATCACAAGGTTTCCAGGCTAAGATAAAGCTAATATGTGATGGATTTTTTTCTACCAAAAAAAAAAACATTGCGTGGTAAAATAAATTTAGCATGTGCTGGATTTTTTTCTAGCACAAATGCAAATATTTCAGTATTAAACAAATCTAGCACCCGATAGATTTTTTTCGAACAAAAAAACAATTATTATAGGGTAAAATAAATCTAGCATGTGTTATATCTGTTTCTAGTAAAATCAAAATCTTTGTATGGCTAGAGACAAATCTAGCATGTGCTTGATTTGTTTCTAGCTCAACAAAAACATTGCAGGGTAAAAAAAATCTAACATCTGTTGTGTTTGTTTCCAGCACAAACACCAACATTGAAAATTAAATAAATCTAACATGCGTTATATTTCCTTCTGGCATAAACACATGAATTTCAAGTTAACACAAATCTACTGCATTCTAGATATGTTTCCAGCAGAAGCACAATAATTGTAAAGTGAAACAAATGTAGCATGCGCTAGATTTTTTTTTAGCACAAAAAGAGACATTGCGAGGTAAGACAAATATAGAACATTATAGATTGGTTTTTAGCACAATTAAAAACATTTTAGGTTAAAAAAAACATAGTGCATGCTATATTTGTTTTTAGCACAAATAAAATCATTGCAAGGTAAAAACAAATCTAACGTGTGTTAGATTTGTTTCTAGCACAAACACAAGCATTACCCAACAATTCTCTTGTAGTTTTCCTGAAACTATACTTTTTTACTCTACAAGGCTTCTGTCTCTCCTACAAAAAAAGCTAAAACAAATCTAGTGTAAGGAAAAAGCACAACATTGTTAGGTAAAACAAAAGCACAAACACAAGCATTGCACGGTAAACAAATCTAGTGCATGTTAGGTTTGTTTCCAGTACAAACACTAAAATTTAAAAATAAACCAAATGTAAGATGTGCTAGATTTCCTTGTAGCATAAACATAAGCATTCCAAGGTAAAACGAATTTTGGTAAAAAAACAAAGACATACATTTTAAGGTAAAACAAAACTAGTGTGCCTAGATTTCCTTCTAGCAAAAACTCAAGAATTATAGGGTAAACCAAACCTAGCACACATTAGATTCATTATTAGAAAAATAACAAGCATTGCAAGGTAATGTAAATCTAGTGTGTGTTAGATTTGTTTTTAAAACAAAAATAATAATTGCAAGGTAAAACCAGTCTAGTGCACACTAGATTTGTTTGTAGCAAAATCACGAGCATTGCAAGTTAAACCAAAACTAGTGCGCACTCGATTTTTTTAAGCACAGACAAATCAAATGCAGGGTAAAACAATTCTAGTGCGCACTAATTTTTTTTTAGCACAAAACAAAAGCATGGTAAGGTGAAACAAAATAAATCTATTTCATGCTAGGTTTGCTTCTAGCATAAACATACACATTGTAGGGTAAAAAAAATTTAGTGCACATTAGATTTTTTTCTACCACAGAAAAAAGCATGGAAAGGCTGAACAAAATTAATATTAGCTCATGCTAGGTTTGATACTAGCACAAACACAAACATTTTAAGGTAAGACAAATCTATTATAAGGAGAAGCATAAAAAAAACATTCCAAGGTAAAACAAATATAGCACACTCTAGATTTCTTTCTAGCACAAACAGAAGAATTGTAAGGTAAAACAAATTTGGTGCCCACTAGATTTGTTTTTAACTCTAACATAAGCATTGTAAGGTAAAGAAAATCTAGTGCAAGACAAAAGACAAAAGCATTGTAGGGTAAAACAAAAATGCAAACACAAGCATTGTAGGGTAAAAGAAATATAGCGCACAATATATTTATTTCTAGTATAAATGAAAATATTATAGGATATAACATATATAATGTGTGTTAGAATTGTTTCTATCATAAAAACCAACATTGCAAAGTAAAAAAAATCTAACATGCAATAGATTTTCTTCTAGTATAAAAAAAAACATTACAAGGTAAAACAAATCTAACACATGTTAGATTTGTTTCTAGCACAGACACATAAATTGTAGGGTAAAAAAAAATTAACACACCTTACATTTGTTTCACAATGCAATGTGGTTTTTTTTGTTGCAAAAAGGAAATAATGATGAAGGTAATGATAGTATTTATAGTTCATATTTTTTTAAATATTAGAAACTTTGGTAGTAGTTTATTAATTTTAAAAATCATGGACTATGAAACCAAAGAAAATTCAATGGAAGCATCTAAGGGAGAAGAAAGTTAAGGAAATTTACCACCAAATTTTTTTGTAAACCGTATGTCACTTTCAACACAAGTTTATAATTTGATGCAAATGGTTAGGCATTATGCGAATAAATGAATGACTATTAATGATGTTTGAACTACAATTTTCTTATAAGGAATTTGCATATGGTTTGAAATTCCTTATTCTTATGCAGTGTGAAATGAAATGTTGTAAAAATTGATTTCATAATATTTTTTAACTTACGTGTCTTTTTTTTTAATTCAATGAAATTTGTTAAATATTTGTATACAAATGTTTTTAAATTCTAATGACTATTAGATTCCAAAGACATGATGATCTATTAGTTTATTTTGTAGCCTTTATTAGTTTGAGTTGACTTCTATAAAATATTTTTTACTTTTTTAATTTATAGTAAGGTAGTCTTAGTGACAATTATTGGTTGAATGGTTCTTTAATGAGTTCGTATCAGATTTATTTATTATTTATTTTTTTATTTATAGAAATTTAAAATATGGACCAAGTAGTATGTAGAAATTATTAGAAAATTGGTATGTTTTTATGAATTAGACCATTGAAATTATTCTTTTAGTTGTGGTTTCCCTTGTCATTAGGTCTCTTAAAAATTGCTGATTTGAGGGATTGTTCACTGTGTTCTTGTAAATTCTTTTTTTCTACAAAATTTTAAAAATTATATTAAGTTGTATGTAGCACCAACAATAGAAGTACACATTTCACTAAAATAAACCCCAAAAACAATTAAGGATATACTTCAAAATTTAATGCATAGTTAATTAGAATATTTGAAATTTAAAAGATGCATTAATTTTTATGTGTAAATTAACATATAATTAGTTTGTTTACTTGAATTGGGAAATTGTAATTATATTTTTCAATTGCAATTAAAGAAATAATTCTAGGTTTTAAAATCAACCATTTAAATGGTGGGTCAATATATTCATGTAATTCTTGTTCCATACAAATTAAATAAATGTATTAGATTGTATATATAAACTAGACATATCAATAATTTGTTCATTTGAATGGGGCCACCATAATAATATTTTTTATTGTAATTTAACTAGTAAAATTTGGGGTTTTTTTTTGAAATCTTGAACTCAATGGTTGATGCTTTATGGAGATATGGCCATCCATTAGGGTTTCCTGCTCCGACCAAGTGTGCTCGTGGTGATCTCCCTCCATCATGGATTTATGGAAATCGTGATATTTTTTGTTATTTACCTGATGTGGGAGGTAGATCATTTATACTGGAATCCAATGCCCCTGGAGCTCTGGATTCTCATGTTTGAAAAAGTCTTCCACATTATGGTGGGGGGTTAACATCTAGTGATATTGGTGGCTTGGGAGGCTCCCTTCGGACAAGGTTGGGAGGCAGCAAAGGTTATGGAGGATTGTCAAGTTCATCCCTTCCTGAATCTGTTTTAATAGGTCAGAGAGTAGTCATTGGAAGTGCATATCCCAGACTTGGTGGGTAGTTAGGGAGCATAGGTTTAGGCTATCAAAGGTCAAAGCCACATGTATTGAGAAAACTATTAAGAAGGCCTGATGAGAACCTTATGTCTAATGCATTAAATACCCTATTTGTTGAGGGTATTTCATCTGATTGTACTTTGCAGGGAATATTCAAACATTCTTCATCCATTAATTGGTTTCAAAGAAGTTAGACTGGTACAAAAGGAGACTACACATCCTAGTGGAGAAACTTTTCTGTTATGTTTTGTTGATTTTTCTGATGCAAGATCTGTTGCAACTACCTTGGAAGTGTTACAAGGGTATTTGGCACCATATTTTGGGACACAAATTGTTGGTTTCATGGGGCCTTACTAGTCAGAGGTGTCATTTTTTCAGGAAAATTTATCTCATGCCCCGGATAGACTTATGAATGACAAGTTACGGTTTCCATTAATTCCACATCTACTATGTATTATCTGGGATATATGCCTCTGTCAACCATTTTTCTTTTGTCATTATGATGGGGTGGTTTATTTAGGGTGTGACAAATAAATGACACTGCAACATAATTTCCCAACACACAAAGAGTGACGCCCCTCTATGGGGATGGATCAAGATGACCCAAAAATAGTTCGGTCGAAGGACACCCACATCCATTTCTTTTCAGGGGAAGACAAGGAAATGTCGATTCAGCCTCAAAAGGGAACCAAAAATATAATAACGGCAGACAGTAAGACCACAAAGTTGGAGCAATCCTTTAAGGTTCTACTAAAAATTGTATCCGGCGTTACAAAACTAATCTGGGTGCAACATACAAAATTTGTGAAAATTTGAAGCAGAAAGTTCATATAGTAACTGGCATCCCTGATTTATCCCAAGTTTTTCTTTTTCCTCGAAAAGTATTAGAGGATGAGACACAGTTCAAAGAATGTGGGATTCAAAGGATCTCCACTATCATCTAGATCTGTATATTATAGGGAGGAGTTCCTAGAACACCTATACCAGTTAGAGAATAATCCTTAGGAAAGGTCCAGGTTTCCTTCAAATATGCATTAAATTTGAAAGTAGTCTTACAAGAAAAACAACACCAAAATATTCCAGGCCCCTATATGGTGAATAAGATGGAAAAAGAAACATAGATAAGTATCAAATTACCAAAATTAAGTTATCTATTAAAAATTCTTCAATCAAAAGCAATCATTGGTTGTTTTAATGGTTTTTGGAAAAAATCCAATGTGATAAGTGAGCGGATTCACCAAAACTGGACCAGCGAATGTGATATTTATTTATGCGCAAAAGGATTTTTTGTGCTTCAGTTTGATTCCCAAAACGATTTTAACTCTGTCATAAATGATGGTCCGTGGTTTTGGGGAAGGGCGAGACTTTTCGTATCACCATGATTCCCTAGTTTTGATGCAAATTCAATGGTGGTAATAAAAATTTAAGTATGGATAAGACATCACAACCTTCCACTTCCTTTTTGGCATCGTCTGGTTCTTGAAGGAAGAGGAAACTATTTGGGAATATTCCTAAAGATAGATAGGGAAATAATTGAAAAATACATTTTTACTTTTTCCCGCATTTGTGTGGAAATGGATCTAAGTAAATGTCTTTCAGAGAGTATTAACATTATACATAAATATTTCAGGTGGGTACAATTGCTAAACTTCAAAAAAAAAACTTTTTGTTGTAGGACATGTCAACAAACAGTGCATCTTCGAAGCACATGCAAATTGGTAAAGAAAGGAACCAAAATGAAGTTCAAAAGCAGAAAGGATGGAAATTCCCTCATAGTCCTTTATCGAAAGATGAGGAATAAATGGAAAAAAATCAAGAAACTTAGGGAATAGAAGAATAGCAAGGAGCATGAGCGAGAGAGGAAGGGAAAGATGATCTCAACCAACAATCTGATATCCCTCCCATCATCGTTTCTCCCTCACCTACTGAACTTCTAACAGAAGCCACTAAAATAACTATAGGTACATGTGGAGATAAAAGATTGCATGTGTCTAAAATTTCTAACTCAGCCAAATAAAAAATCACAAGGAATAATGAGTTGGCCTTGATTTCTTCTTCCTCTCATTCGAGGACTTGGCAGACTGTCCAAAAGAAGAAAGGTAAGTGTGAAAATCCCAACCCTACTTGCACTTTGTAAATTATGTATTTTTCTCTTTTGGTAGCCTTACTACTATGTGTTCTTGTGCACACAGGCCCTTCGGGGCATTCTGAATGCTTAATTTCATTTACAAAATGAAACTTTTCCTTTTCTTTAATACAAAGTTGTTGATTTTTTCTTTTGGAAAAACTAGTAAAATTCACTTTCTTACAAATGGAAAAAAATTATAATATATACTAACATCATTTTTTAAACTCTTTGAATGTTATGTTTTGATTTTCTTAAGCAATTAAGTGTTGAAGTTGATATATGCTAATGCGATATATGTGGTTGAAGTGTAGATGCATTTGGGAATTAATGTATGTTGAAATATGATGTTGTATTATAAATGGAAGGAGTATTCTTCCAATCATTCATTGGAGATGAACCGAGTTATTATATTCGAAGAGAAGTAAATTGGCACTTTGGTAATAAATCATATTTTTTAAGTCCTTCTCAGTTGTAAGTGTTATAATATTGCTTAAAAATTATAATGTTGCAATATGGACATTAGATGTCACTAACAAGTGCATCTGATAAGCACTTGGAAAATAACATATTGATATAGGGGATTTTAAATTCATATGAAGAAGGTATTGTTTCCATTTTCAGACAAAAGTGAAAGTAGGGAAAAGAATAAAATTCTATGAGAAAATATTGATTTATGTGCGGTCCCAATATGGATATACATTTGAAGAATCAAATATATTGCTAATATATGCATCAAATCATCCTTCTCAATTCGCTACATAATGGTCCAACCACATATTAATAAAAGTCTATACAAGAGAAGAGCATGATAATTGGTTTATGCAAGTTTTATTTCCATTTCTTAATCCATTTCATTGAATCAAACATAAACGTCGATACATTTGAATTTTCAGCAGAACATGTGCTTCATTGTAATGGATGGTTTTTTTTTTAATAAATTTACTCACAAGAGAATTATATTTTTTCAATGCAACTTGGACATAGTTTTTTGTGAATAAATTTGTATGATTTATTATTTGTTTCAAAATATATGAGAATTGAAAGTTATACTAACATACATTATTATTATTATTTATAGTTATTTTTCATTGGATTTGTTGTACATAAGATTTATTTTTATTATGTATGTGTGTATATTAGTTTACATTTTTAAATGAATTATTTTTCATTGAAATCATATTATTATATGATACATTGAGGCCGTGATTGAGGCAAAAAGCTATTTTATGTTTTTATATTTAATTATATTCATTAATACTCATATATAAATGTGAAATGTATTTTTTTAAATAAAGTTCAATGTAAATAAATGTACAACTTTTACCAAAAAATTATAGATAATTTAGTTGATAAATGATTCATGCACTATTAAGGCTAATAAGAAATGGGGAATAGGTAATGGGCCATAGGTGAATTATTTTTACTTTTTGAAGTACAACATTTGTTATTTCCCAATTGATATTTTTGGTAATTTTGTGTAGACTTCAATTAATATTTTTTATTGCAATCATATCATATTGAAAATTATTAAGACAAAAATTCACTTGTTGACTTTTAATTCCATATAAAAATGTAGTGATATGAGTGTACAAATGTGATATGAAAAATTTAAAATCAAACTCCATTGTAAGAAAATTTTCATTTTTAAAAAGACATATAATGAATTGATAATGATTGTTAAGTGGAGTGTTAATATTTCATTGAGCATGTATCATAAATGATTTATGTCTTTGAAATTTATGAATTGTGAAGAATTTCACTTCATTGTCTAGTGATGACATTTTATAAATTTTTATTTTTAAATAAAATGAAATTATATCATATGAGCCAACAAGGCACAAAGTTATGTTATCAAATTTTATTTATTTATATTGATTAATATGAGTTTATTAATGTGATATATAATAGCCATAAATTATGAATCATTTCTTCCAAAAAAATATATTAAATTTTCTTGATAATAAGTTCTAAGTAGACTATTTAGAGTAGTGGGCAAAGGGACATAGATTAGTGACTTAAAACTCTCTAAATTTGAAGGAATTTGATTTTCAATCTGTAATTATTTGTAACTTACATCTTCTTGTAAATCAATTATTTTTGTGTTCAATTGTCTCATACGAGTTAAGAAATGAGGAAGCCATTTATTGACATTCATTTTCTATCATGTGGTTTAATAAGACTGTATAAATGTGATATCGTTGTTTTTGAAATCAAACTCCATGTAAAACAAAAACAAAAAAAATTCATAATAATTGATCATGAAGAACATGAAGGTTAAGTGTACTATTCATTAAGCCCAAAGGTTTATCTCAAGAGGTCTAGAGACAAATGTGAAGTTCTTTGATATTTTTGCTGATCACGGGTTCGACTCTCTATTGTGGTGAGGATCCATAAGTAGGGCCTATGATTTACTCAATGTACCATCTTAAAAATGGTGGGATGTACTCTAGGGTTTCTCATGCTTTCATTCCAAGTACAAATAAATAAAATATGGACTATTCAGAGTTATTCAAGAGATGAGTCATAAATGGATGTCTTTAAATGGTTTTCACATATGACATTTGATTTTCCCATCCACATTAATAATTTGTAAATTTATTGAATTCTATTTAGCTATATGCATTGATACAATTTTATGAATGTATTTCACTTTTAAAATTATTTAAGATCTTAATGTACGTAAAGATATTTTTTTTTCAAAACAAATTAGAATTAATTGATGAGTTCTATGTGGTCCATCCGATTTTCAATCCATAACTTTTTATAACTATGTATTACTAAATCAATTACTTATATATCCAGTCATCTCATGTAATTCTATCAGTTAGGAAGCCATTTATTGACTTTTATATGCCAATTATGTGGTTTTATATCGATGCATAAATGTGATATTTTTTTTTTCGAAACAAAACTCCATGTAAAAGAAAATGATTTTCATGATAAAACATGGAAGAATTACTTGATAATGAATTTCAAGTGGATTATTCAGGCTCATTCAAGAGTTGAGGCATAAATGGATGTCTTTAAACTTTTTGCACCATAATATGAGATTAGATTTTTCCATCCATAATAATATTATGTAAATTTCAACATTTAAATACATTATTTGTAGTTGATATAATCAAATAGAAGCCAAGAAGACATGGATTTATTTACTTAATTCTATTTAGTTATATGCCTCCATAATACATGTTTATAAATGTAATGGGTTATTGAAATAAAGAGCTTGATGTAAGTAAAGATACAAATTTACGAAATAAATAGTTTATAATTTAATTGATAATACATTTTAAATGGTTTACTTCGGTATTTTATCAATAATTTTTCTAACTATATATTCTTAAATCAATAACTCATATTTGCAATCATATCATATAAGTCAATAAATTAACTATTGACTTATATTTTCCTATCATGTGGTTTAATATGAATGTATAAAGGTGATATTCTTGATTTTGAAATAAAAATCCATGTAAAAAAAAATATTTTCTAAATAAAACATGGAATAATATATTGATAATGAGTCTTAAGTGGACTTTCAACGTTCATAGAACAAAAGGGCCACAAATGAATGTCTTTAGAATTTTTGCACCATTATTATGACCATTTTTTTACAAATTACAATTAATCGATCATGAATATTAAATAGACTTTAAAGAAATTATAATTATTTGATAATTATTTCTAAGTGGTTTGGACATCCCCTCTGTGATTTATAAAGGCACTAAGGGGACCTTGAAAAATTAGCATAAAAACTTATTTTACTTAGTAACTTTCTTCTATACTAGTTGCAATGCAAAATTTGCAAGGGATGCACTCCTTAACAAGTCTTACACTGAGATCCTCATAACATCATCATAGTTTGATTGAGAACTCCCCCTCTCTGTTGTTGAAAACTTGGGGGTGAGATTATTTAGGCACAAGATTTTTGACATCAAGGACTCTAGTTTATCATTCATAACTAGAATAATTTTCTTTCAAGTTAGACATACTAATAATACGGTTTAATTGATTACTACTAATAGCTACTTTCACACACATGCTATGTATTGATATTTTTGTGCCAAGAAATTCCATGTTAGACCTCTTCATGGGTCACTAATTGGTTTTACATTACTAAAAATATTTATCTTATCTTATCTTAAGTTAATATTGTGATTTTTTCGAGAGGCGTTTTACATCCTAGTATATAAAGACCCCTTGTAAACATTTACACTTATAAATGTCTATTTACAAGGATGTAGGAAGGTCCCCCTTAAATGTTGTGGTCATAGACGTCTTAACATAAGTTTGAGTGAGTCATTTGGTGGGTTTACCGATGGTGCTTTACAAGCCCATAGTATTGCATATCCCATGATATTTGTTTGTGTTATTTTTTATGATCAAGCCTACTTAAAGGCTTCAACAAATCCATTTTGAAATGTAGGAATTCCAGCTTAGATCCATCTTAACTATAGAATTTATCACTGTTGGCACTTTCTAGATCTCGATATAAGATGGATCTATGTTGGTTTAAAACATAAATAATGTTAATGAAGTTCTTCTATTGGTTTTGAGTGTTAAAACAATAAATTTAAACATAATATGGGTCGTATGTAATATTTGGTCTTCTCGATTATAAATTCTATTAACTTCCTAAATTATATAATTATAAAATATGATACTAAAAATTAAACAAAATTTCTAATAGTACGTGCAATTAAAATTGTTATGGTAATAAACATACTAGTGTAATTTTATGATTAAATAAATTTTATGGAGACTTTAAAATTAAGCCAACCTTCTACAAGAATAGTAACTGATCAAAATCAATGCCATATTTACTATATAGAATTATAATTAAATTGGTAAATAATACTAATACACAAAATACTCTTATCACCAACTAATATTATTCAACTTTTTAAAAGGAACCATAAATAATATTAGAAGAAATAATGTAATTTTTCCAAGATTAAGATATCAAATATTTTCTTCTACAATATTATACAGCTTTATGCACCCATCCACGCCATGCCTCTACTTCCTTGTTCCCCCACTTCCTTCGACTTATACCCTTCTTTATGACTCGCTCCCCATCAACACCTTCCCTATCCTTTCACATTCCACTCACCTATACCCTGCCCTTATTCACTCTCGCTACATTCACCCTTCCTCCCTTCACTTCCACTCCCATTTCCCTCCCTCTACCACTCTGACCCTCCCATTCCACACCTCCTCTCCTATGCCCTTCGTTTCGTCCATCTCTAACCCATCCCTCTCCTTCCCTACTCCCCCAAATCCTTCAAAACAACTATACCCTCCTCTCCACTCCCTCCCCTTTCCACCTCTCCCTCCCCTTCAACTATCACCTCCTACAACCCCCTTCCCTCCCTTCCTCTCTCTATTTTCCACTCACTCCCCTCCTCTCCCTATATTCCCAACTATTTCCCCTCTACCTATAACCTTTCTCCCAATATCTTCCCATGACCTATAATTTATCCATTGCTCCTTCCATACTCCACCATGTCCTTAGACTCAACTATACCATCCTTTCCACTCCCTCCCCTTTCCACAAGTCCCCTCCCCTCTCCCGCCTCCCCCCCCTCAAGTGTCACCTCATACATCCCTTCCCTCCCTTTGTCTCCCTCTCTTTTCCACTCACTCCCCTCATCTCCTTGTATTCTCGAATCCATCCCCTCTACCTCTAGCCTTTCTATTAATATATTCCCTCACCTATTATATATCCATCGTTCATTTCCAACTCCAATCCCCCACTCCCTCTCTCTCCCTCCCTCCTCACCCTCCCTTCTACACATCCCGTCGTCTCTCCTCCCCCTTTTTTTCCCCACATCCTCACTCTCACATATTCCGTTTGCACAACCTCCTTGCATTCCTCTTTCTTCCTTGCTAGCCTCATCACTTCCCCTCTACCCAACCCAATAACTCTCTCCTCCTAACCTTGCCACTTTCCTACATTCAAACCCTTTTGTGCTTCCTCTCTTCCCCACTAAGATCATATCCCCCCACCAAGGCCCACCCTCCATCACCCACTTAAAATCATTTGCAATAATTATCATACATTTTACAATTACATTTAAATAAAGTTTGCAAAACATACCACCTACAGAAAACATAATACAAAAGAAAATAAAATGTATCATTACTTTTATATATATATTATTTGTTTTAAATTTCTAAATGTTGAAAAATCTAATACACAACATAAAAAATATTAACATTATATTGATGATATAAAAAAACAAAATTCATTATTATTATCTTTGTAAAATACAAAAGTAATCTAAACTAAAATGAGATCACTAATGTCATATAAAAGAAAATCAAAATTTATAAAAAAATATTCTATAAATAATTGAAAATAATATTTTAAAAAAATCAAATTAAAATAATATACTTAAATTCAAATTAAATCATAATAATTACATATTTAATTTTGTATTTTGTATTGCGATTAAATTCTTGAAAATGGTATCTAAAAGCTTCCAATATATTAATTTGCAATAATTATCATACTTTTTACAATTACATTTAAATAAAGTTTGCAAAACATACCACCTACACAAAACATAATACAAATAAAAAATAAAAGGTATCATTACTTTTAACACGGAAAAAAAAAAAAAAATTACATATCCATATATATACATATATTACTTATTTTAAATTTCTAAATGTTGAAAAATCAAATACACAACATAAACAAATATTAACATTATATCATATTAATATAAAAAAATAAAACTCATTATTATTATCTCATTATTAAATGTAAAAGTAATCTAAACTAAAATGAAATCCCTATATCACAGTGTCCTATAAAAGAAAATCAAAATTTATAAGAAAATATTCTATAAACAATTGAAAATAATATTAAAACAATTTAATTTAAATTAATATCTAAATTTTTTTAAAATATACATCTTTCATAATTATTATATACTTAATTTTGTATTAGAATTATATATATATATATATAGATATAATAAAAAGTTTCTAACATTTCAATGCACACTCCAGTACATGACAAGCGATAAAATTCTTGAAAATGGTATCTAAAAGCTTCCAATATATTAAATTTCTAGCTAACTACCTTTAAGAATAATATATGTAGGGCTTCAGGATTTTCTTTCAAAATTGTTTATGATAACCGACAATGCATAAGAAATCGTAATCCTTTAATCCTTTATTTTATTGGCCGTTAGAATTTTGGAATTGCTGAATATTAAAAAAAAACATAACTCAATCGACTACCTTTACGACTAATATATGTAGCGCTTCAGGATTTTCGTTCAAAATTGTTTATGATAACCGACAATGCGTAAGAAATCATAATCCTTTAATCCTTTATTTTATTGGCCGTTAGAATTTTGGAATTTCTGAATATTAAAAAAAACATAACTCAATCGTATTATTGGAAGCGGTTTCAGGTACAACTGACACTAGCATAACAAAAAAAACTACTACTACATGTGAGAGCTCCATAAAACCATCAAATAGACCACACAATCACAGGAAAATACGAGAATATTGTAAAGAGAATAAACAGAAAAGTAGGAAGTACTTGACTGAAAATATTGTTTTTCTCGTTTGTCGTGTTACTTTCCCATCAATAATTACGATTGATCTAAATATGTTAGATCGATCACCCAACGAAACAAAATACTTAATTGGACCTGGATTCGTTCGTGAATTTAACATGCCAGAGCTCCATAAATCCCTAAAATAGACCACACAATCACAGACAAATACAAGAATATTGTAAAGAGAATAAACAGAAAGGTAGGAAGGACTTGCCTGAAAATATTGTTTTTCTCGTTTCTCGTGTTACTTTCCCATCAATAATTACGATTGATGTAAATATGTTAGATCGATCACCCAACGAAACACAATATTTAATTGGACCTGGATTCGTTCTTGAATTTAACAATATTTAATTGGACCTGGATTCGCCGGAAAAGCAAATTTCCGATAGCTGAAATGGCAGATCTAACATTAACAACTAATAATAACCACCCATGACGAGCCGAGCCGGAGTTTGATATAGAGATGTTCGATGGATTTACGCTCTATGAATTATTCGCTATAGTACGAGAATTATTCATAGAGACATAAAGCCATCGAGCATCTTTATATCTGGAATTATTCATAAAAAAATTCCGTGATGCATTGCTTTATCAGGGCAGTTTCTCTTTATCACAAAATGTCATAAGGAATTGCTTGATTTTGATTAAGGTTATCGGATTATAAAGACTCAAAACGGTACATGCTAGTAGTAACTCTCACACATGACACGTAGGTAATTTTAGCTTTCTAAAACTTTAAAACTGAACTCTATAATGGCTAAAGTTAAAGTTATACGATTATAAAAACTCAAACCAGTACATGCTAATAGTAACTCTAACACATGACTCACAGCTAACTTTAGCTTTCTAAAAATTTAAAACTAAACTCTATAACTTGCTTCATTCATACATTCCTCTCACACATGACTGATAGCTAAAAATTAAAAACTGAACTCAAGGTTACCCTCTACAGCCTGTTCCGACGTTTTGTCTTCCAGTTGTTAACTGCTTCATGTCCTCCCCCACAAATGTATAACGTTTTGCGGAAATATACTCCAGTTATTGGCGGAAATATACTCGAGTTATTTGGGGAAAATAACGTTTTGCGGAAATATACTCCAGTTATTTGCGGAAAATAGCTAGCTGGGGTTTCTTTAAAACTGAATTGTTAATGTTAATAATCAATGCAAATAACTGGGGTTTCTTCAAAATTGAATTGGAAATATTAAAAATTAATTTAAATAGTGTAAGGTCAAAAATATGTTGTAACGTTATATATATATATATATATATGTGTGTGTTTTGTTATTTACTAATTTTTTTAATATTAAGGAAAATATTTTATTTTATTTTTTAATTTTAAATTTGTTTATATATATAATTTTGTTTTTTTTTAATTTATTGTTTTATGCATCTCTTAAATTGCCACAAGGATTTTCAATTAACACCATATATGTGTTCATAAGAACATCTTCATGTTCCTACCGAGCCTCTGAACATATGTTCATATTCTTCCTGGGAATTATTGTTAGTATTTTTAATCTTATTATCATTATTTTAAATCTTATATTAAGTTTATTTCACTAGCACATTGGATTGGGCATTTTAAGAATGATTTAGAAAATTTAAGAGTGAGAAAGATATATTAACAATTCACTATTAGATGTAGTCATCAATTAGTTCAATGTTAGTATGTTAATTGGATTTGATTTTTTTTTAATCTTATAAATTATTTTTACATTATAGAAAAGTATATAAATATTTGTTTTTCTCTTTATTAAATTGCACCTAGTTAATTAGCATTGATCTTTTAAAAAATCAAACCCAACATCACACATGAGGACATCCAAAATCCCAAACTAGAACTAGCAAAATTAAATATTCACAATTGATGTGGTGTTAATGTTCCTACGAATTATTATACCATACTTGAAACACTAAAGATCCCTCATGGATGTCATTAGGGATAAACATAGCTACCTTTATCACTTTTTTAGCAAATGCAAAAGGAAAATCGACATATATTCTAATTACAAGAGAAAGTTGTTTGATATTATAGGATAGGTCTTGATAAAGACTAAATTAGTGATAAAAAAATTTCAAAACAATAGATGTTGACACAAAACAAACTTATAGGAAAAAGAGAGAGTATATAAAATGAATCCAAAAAATTATATCATCGTTGAAATAAATCAATACAAAAAGTATTTAATTAAAAATAAACTACAATATCGTTCATTATTCATGTTAGGGCATAGTGGAATCAAACCAAGTACCTCCTGCATATAAGGCAGGGGCTCTTCCATTGAGCTAACACCCTTTAAATAATTATGTGATAACTTATGATACCTATTCTATTAAGGTCAAACCTAATGTGTACCTAACCTTAACCCCATTGAAGTTTCTTAGCATAGCTAGAAAATTTTCCAGGTATTGAACCTAGAGTGTCATTACTTCAGGCTAGAGTCCTTCCACAGAGCAGGACAACAATTCAATGTTACTTTGGGTTTCTCTTTTCATCCAACTAATTTATAAAATAAATTTCATGTAGTTTACTTTTCTAGATTGAATGGAATCATGTGAAATATTTCATATCTCTATGGATACTTCCAGTGCGATAAGAAATTCCTTCTAACGTTACGAAGTATAATATGCATGGACATGTACCTTCTCTCCAAAATTACCAAATTAATGGTATTACAATTTCGTATGTCCTTCTCTATAATTGTTATTGAAAATGATTCACAGTTGAGTACCTCGCTATAAAAGAGAAAAAATGGTTTGTTATTATCACAAGGACTTAGACATAGTAATTTTAATCCCCTATCGTTGGATAGATTACTTCATATCCCATGCGACAAAGGTAACATTTACTCTCCTTCGGGTGATTTATGCATGATTTTTCTTTTCTATTTATGGAGATAAGTGCTCATATATATTCATGTGAAGATCCTTCTTTTCCCAATATTTGAATAGAAATGTTCTTACCCTACCATGATTACCTCCAACTAAAACTACAAGAATGGGCCCCTTTCTTACATGAAACTCCCAAGACCATGAGGTGACTGATATAAACACTTCAGGTTAGTTTTAGGACAAGCACCATCCTATCTTGATACAAAGTAGCCCTAGGATAGGTCCACAATGCAATGAATTTTTATGGCATTCAATTTGATCTCAGGATGCCCTTTTGTTGTATAGCATCCCTACACGCAAGTTTTTTCTTTGTTCAACATACAAAACAAATCCTTTTGAGATAATAAGATATGCATTGTTATATAATATTGCCATTTTACCTATAATATAAGATATGCATTGTTATAGCATCCCTACAAGCAAGTTTTTACATAAGAAGTAGAGACAAAATAGATAGAACACATACTAATCTCAACTATAACTTCTTTTTTTAGCATAATAATATAAAAATTATTATAAAATATACATTTCTATTATCTCACCAGGAACATAGACAAAACAAATAGACTTTTATAATTTAATATTAAAGAATTTTAAAGAACCATAAAAATAACTACAACAATTAAAATTTATTTTTCTCATTTTTGTAATTATTCTAAGAGTCTCGGCAAGCTCCAAACAATATACCCACAAGTGGGATGTTGGTAATCTCAATCAATATTGGTCACTTGAATAGTTTAATTCCTTCAAAAATGACTTTCCTCCTCAACCCCTACTCATGAGGTTTGAACCTGATATATCGTGGGGATTAAAGTTCAGTCAAATCAACTGATGTATACCTCATAAATAACAGTTAAGAAATATTAAAAAAAAATAACTGCAATGAACATTACATATTTGAGGTAATTGAAATCGAAGTTCTGCATGTAATTTCTTTCATTTGCAATGTATTCATATGCTCACATAGGTTCCAATAAATATAGATAAAATATTTCCTTCCTATTAATAGAAATATTAGTAATGTCATAAATAACTGGCACTCACCCTATAATGGCACGTAACAAAAAGTGATGTCGCTCGTGGGTTCTATTATAGAAAGAGTATTCCGAAGGAATCATGTTCACATGATCTCCTATATACAATGATAATTTTGGCATGTTATGCTATTCCAGTGCAAGAAATTTTCTGTTACAGAAAGGGTATTCTGAAGCAATCATGTTCACATGATATTTTATATATAATGATAATTTTGGCATGTTGTGCTATTCTAGTGCAAGAATTTCTCCTCATCTTGAATTGTAGGACATGTAAAATACATGAGCTTTATTGAAGTGAGTTGTACTAAGTTTTTCATTCTGTTTCATCTATTTCATAAACCATCCTTCTGATGCTATAAGAAATTCATGAGATCCTCATGAAAATAGGGCTTATGTCCATTGGGATAGACATATTCCTTCAATACCTTGTCCACCATTACATAGCTCTTGAAATTGGCCTCACTTATTGTTAGGTCCCTATATTACTAGTATAGTCCCTTATTGTTGTTAGTGTAACCCCCTTATTTTTATTATTGTACCCTTGTAACCCCCATATTTTTATTATTGTGCCCTTAAATTATTATTGTTGGGTCGGCTAGGATTACATTGTGGCCCCATGGACTCCTATATATAGAAAGGAGGTTTTGTAATTTGAATCATCCAAGAATTTTTCATTCATGTAATGTATTGGAGGTTTCCCCCTCGCAGTGGCTTATTTCTAAGGTGTTGATATCTCTTTTCTTCTATTTTTGGAGCTGGTTTCACAACATTTGGTATCAGAGCTCGGGATTCTAGGGTTTCGTTGCTCCAAACAGGTCATTGTGGCATTTTCTCTATAAATTTTTTTCTACGAAGGTTGAGAAGCTGAAATTTTTAGAGTGCGAAGTTGAAATCCTAAGAAACAACGTCGCAAAATTTCAGAGCTTGGTTCGCAATATTTTCAGAGATATGATCTATGGAAGTTAGGTCTTTTTGCAGGCTCCTGAATTTCACTTAAAAAGGTCATTGCAGAATTTTCACTATAACTTTTTTTCTACGAAGGTTCCAAAGATGAAATGTTTAAAGCACAAAGCTAAAATCCTTAGGAACATCTTCACAAAATTTCAGATCTTGGTTCGCAATATTTTTGGAGATATGATCCATGTAAGTTAGGTCTTTTTTATGCTCCCGAATTTCATCTCAAAGAGGTGATTGTGGGAAAATATTCATAACTCTCTCTCTGAGCATCGGATTGGAATTTTGTAAAATATGACTGAAATCACACGGACTATAGTTTCTTGTCTATAAATTTTAGATACAAAGGTGCAAACAGTAACACGTGGTAAGTCGTACAAGTTCGTTCTACTGAACCAGTCCATAATTAGGTCATTGTGGGAGATTGGACATAAATTTTCCTTGAAGAATCCAAATCAAGTTAGAATTGTGGCATTTGAGAGAAGCTTCAGAGGAATAATATAGAGCTGAATTTTAGATATTAAGGATCTGCAATTTTAGAGATAAGTTAATTTCAATATCGAGCTCCTCAAAAGAAAGTAGAAGATGTGTATTGTTTTACCGAATTGCATAAGTCTTGTTTGAAGAATCAAGTTGAATTGATTCCAAGGGAATATTATAGAATAGATATCAATATTGGATTCTCAAATAGCCCCTAAAAAAAATTCAACATCCATTAAGCCTTTAGAAGGCTCTACTATGACTCTTGAAGACGAAGAATGGAAATATGACATATCAAAATTACAAGAGCAAGTGCAAAAAATTTCGTTCTCACAAAGAGCAACAAAAAATGACATGGAAGTTTTGAATAAAGGCATTGAATCTAAGATGGATGGTTTGAAGATTGGCATGGAAGCTAAGATGGATGGCATGAAAGCTGGCATGGAATCTAAGATGGATGACATGGAAGCTAAGATGGAAAACATGAAGAATGATCTAAAAGAAGACATGGAAGGTTTGACAAAGTTGATACAACAAATGTTTCCTAATGGTGAAAATATAGTAGAGGAAACTCATGATGAGAACAAAATAAATTGTAATCGTAATTTCATAAACTCTAATGTTGGAGGGAAGAACCACCATATTCCAAAAATGGATATGAGGAACTTTGATGGAAAGGATCTTGTAACATGGATACTACATATGGAGAAATATTTTGATCTCGATAATGTGCAAAACACACAAGAGTTACGAATTGCAACTTTACATTTAGAACAAAATATATTTGTAATGTATCGATGGCTTTGCTCCCGTAAAAAAATTGTCACTTGGTCAATTTTTATGGAGGAAATGATAGCACATTATGAGGATACAAGGAGAAACACCTTCTTTAGCCAATTGATAAATCTCAAACAAAAGGGTTTAGTGGGGGAGCACATTGAGGACTTCCAAAAATTGAATATAAGGGTAATTGATATTCCAGAGGAACACAGAATTGATCTCTTCATAGGTAATTTAAAGGATAACATCCAAGATGAAGTTCGAATTTTGGAACCTAATTCAGTGGAGAAGGCATTCAGGTTGGCAAGAAAAATTGAATGTAAAATTATGGCAACAAGGAATCCTACCACTCACTTCTATAAAGAGGGAAGTGTTGCTACTCCTATATTTCAACAACTTATAAGGTTGACACCACAACAATTGGAAGAAAAAAGAGAAAAAGGGATTTGCTATAGTTGTAAGAGAAAATACAGTAAAGGTCATAAGTGTGCTGAGAAGAAATTATTTTACATAGATTGTGAAGAGGAAGAAGAAAATGAACAAGAAGAGGATATACACCATGAAACAACCCTAGAAGAGGAAGAAATGAGTTAGACTGTATCGTGTAATGCATTGGCAGGAATTACCACTCCTCAAACTTTAAAGATAGAAGGAAATATCAAGAAGAAAAAGGTAATAGTGTTGATTGATTCAAGTAGTACCCATAATTTTATTCATTGTAAGGTAGCCAAGAAATTGAATTGTTTCCTATACCCAACACTATAATGTCAAGTGATGGTTGCAAATGGAGGAACTATAAATTTCTCTAGAAAATTTCATAATATCAAGCTAACCATGGGGGAATATGTATTGAATAGTTCAATTCTTTCCATTCCTATGGGAGGTGCTAATGTTGTACTAGGAGTACAATGGTTACAATCTTTGGGGATGGTAGCTTTTAATTTTCAATAACTTTTCTTCAATTTTTTTTCAGAAGGAAAGGAAGTTGAATTACGAGGTATTGCAGGGAAGTTGGGAAAGATAATAAGCTCTAATGTCATGACAAAGCTTCTAAATAAATAACAACGGGGTATAATTGCACAATTATGCTCACTCGAAGTTCCAACATCAAAATCATCTATTTCTACAAATCTCCAAAAATTCTTGGACAATCATTCCAAGATTTTTGAAATTCCCAAAGGAATCCCACCTATTCTTGATCATGATCATGCTATTCATTTGATTCCAAGAATTTTTCCTCCAAACATCAGGCCTTATAGATATCCTTATGTCCAAAAGAGCGAAATTGAACATATGATTGCAGAAATGTTAGAGGCGGGTATAATTCAGCCTAGTCAAAGTTATTTCTCTGCTCCTGTAGTATTGGTACACAAGAAGGATGGATCATGGCGCATGTGTCCTGATTATAGGGAGCTCAATAAGCTCACCATTAAAGATAAATTTCCCATTGTTTTGATTAATGAATTATTAGATGAATTACATGGAGCAATTTATTTTACCAAGTTGGATCTTCGTTCAGGATATCATCAAATTAGAAGGAACACTGAAGATATTCTGAAAACAACATTTCGAACTCATATGGATACCAATTTCATTAGGATACCAATTTAGAGAGATATGCAAATATGGTTTTGTTTGGGCTGAGGGTTGGTTCCTGTTACCATAAAATCTACACGCCTAGTCCAAACTCTCTGTAGGCACTCTAAGTCTAGGGAAACAATGAGATCAACCATCACTATCACTGTAGTGGTTTTCCCCTACTATTTTTTGGTTGGATACTATCTCCACAAGGTAGGCTTCTCCAACACGACTTGGAGGTTAGATGACTAAGGAATTCTAAGCCAAATGGATTTTTAAGGAGCTTGTTAATTTAGACAAGCTGGAAAGGTAAGGTTCGTGGTGAGAGAGAGAGAGAGAGATGATGGATCAAAGGAAACTATCATCATAAGCATATAAGGCTGACTTAAGTTCTATATATTTTCAAGCTAAATTTCCCTCTAGCCACAATGAATTTACATATTGTAGTTACAAATTAGATTTTTAGGATAATACACTTCTTGGAGCATACATAACTTTTAACAATAACTTTAAAATAGCCAATTAAGGGTATTATTGACAAAACATCAAGTCTATTGAGGGCTAAACAAGGGGAAGGTTAGCACAAGTTATCTAATAGCAGAAAATAGACTAAGAAAAAAGCAAACCCTAGACGTCAACCCTAAAATTAGTGGTGAAAAATGCATGATATGATGTATTTTTTGTTTTCAAAATTAATAGATGAAATTCAAAATTTATGGCAATGAAAGATATATAAAATCAAGCTATAAATGCATACTTTTCCACAATGTAACCCATGTTTATCATAAAATTAAAAAAGCTGGAAAATTTTGTTTTGATCGATACACAAGGACTAATGCCTTCAATCAATTGGGCATATTGATTCAAGAGGATGGGGTTAAAGGAAGAGGAGCTTGGACAAATATGGGGGAGAGAAACTATCTCTCTGCCAAACACTAGAGACTTTAAATTTAAACAGATGTAAGGTGAAGGGATGGAATCTAATTCGCTTAATGGATACTTGAGAACAAATTTCACATATGAAGAAACAAGTTTTAATAAAAGATATAGATTTTATTAATATGGCACAAGATAAACCCTAATTCAAATAATTACAAAAAATGGAATAAAATAACATTAAAATTACACCATTTATGCAAATCATTACTTCATCAATCCAAGAAATTCTCTCCATGCAAAACATATTCACCCTAAGATAATTCAATACCCTAATAAGCCATTTCAGCCAAGAGAAAGAATAGAAACTAGTGCACACTCTTTCTAAGACAAATAGTTGAGTGTGTGTCATAATTATTCACTCAATTTGACTCCCCTCTATTTATAGATGGTAACCAAGTCTAGTTGCGTTAATTTACAGGTAAAAACACTAAAAATTTACTTTAAGTTCCCACAAGGTCAATGGGTCACAATTCGATCTATAATATAGTGTTCATAATGATAAAACATAATGAAATTACTGCTTTTTCTCCACACATGTGGGAATAAAGAGCTTGAACACGACGTCAACCTCATAAATTGAGTATCTCCATCAAGAAATGTGCCAAGAAGGGTCCAAGATTTTTCCTCACTCAAATTCATCTTATCAATATGAAAGGATGCATCTCCAAGTCACAAATTCTTATCCTTATGTCATCATTTGGAATCCCCCCATCATCAATCTAAGGCATCCAATGGTGATGTTATAGGCCTAAGGCGTGACATCATCATCAAATTGTGTACTATATGTGAAAATAATTTGAAGTCATCTTCATCATGAGGGCTTTGGAACAAGGAAACACTAATCAAGAAGGTGGAAGTCTAGCTTAGGGGAATCTTGGGCCCTTTGGCATACATAAATTTCAACAATTCCCTAGTTTTTGTGCTTATTTTTTCAATGGGTTGAAGTGTGGAAGGTGTCAGACATCAATGTGAGGCTTCCTCAAGTGTTACTAGCAAACACTAATATATGTGGTGAGACATTAGGTTGTAAAGTGATAAGTGCTCTTATGTTGGGCTAGATGCCTTCTTCAAGGGGTTGGAGAAGTGTCAAGCCATCTCAAGGCATATCCAATGTACCTAACATTAAACATCTGAGAAACACCCTTAAGATCAAGTGATATTAACATCATTAGGTAAATAAAACATAAAGTATAATAGTGGAACACATCTAATGCCAACGGCACACAATTATTTCACACAAGTATCATCTTCAAATGTCTATCTAACTCATTATTTGTTAAAAAATTACCACATTTATCTCTATGATGGCTATGGAAATGGCCTATTAGGTGCTTTCAACCGTAAGGGGGAGGATATTTTCTCGGTGACAAATCAATCCAAAAGTGCATGTGATAGATGTTAAATGGAGTTAGAGAAGGAAGGATTCTGATAAATTTAGAAGTGCATTATATTTGGTAGAGGAACCCACAAGTAAAGCTAAGGCACAATTTTACTGTATCTTAATTTTGACTTAGGAAAATTATAATTTTCCTATAGTCAAAAAGTAAAGTGATCTCAACCATCCATTGATATTTAATCAAAGTCATTTGTGGAAGATGAAAGGCCAAGTCACCTTTATAAGGAGAGAAAGGGCGTAAAATTGGCTCATTATGCACTAAATGACTTGTGTGTTCAACTCTGCAGAGAAGGGTTTATGAAATCAGTGCATTAGGGCAGAAAGAGAGGCCATATAGCCTCAACGAATTCCTTCAGCCAACGTACATTTCTTCGAGGGCTGAGTTAGCTTACGCAAGAGGGTTTAATTAGCTTGTATGAGTCTGTACAAATGCACATGCAAGGAGGCTTAGGTGGTTAGAGGTGCACAGATAAATGTGTTGGGGGACAAAAAATTGAAGGGAAAGTTTTCCTCTGATTTGTAATAAGTATTTCATATTTTTTCTAAGAAAATTAATAAAACAAAAGTTGGCATGGTTTCCTTAGTCGGAGTTTCCCGGGTAGTTTCTTGTGTATTGTTTTTATTGATTTCTTGTGTCTTTTTTAAATTATTTTCCATTGCTATTATTTGTCTGAAAACTCAATGTATTTAGTAAAAGTGTTTGGAGTTTAGTTTTCAATCTCTTAATTGCAGATTTTTTATTAAATTAGTAGTTGGTTATTAGAAAGCTAACGTGATATCAGAGTGGTTCTATGATTGAAGACTAGAAAGCACGCTATTTTCCTCAGGAGTATGTGAAAGATGCAAGAAAGGGGACGTAATTCACTTCAGGGTTGTGCTAGGGTTTCTTGTTGTGTGGCGTAGGGAAAATCTATGGGAGGATTTTATGCTAGCCAGATTTGCACAAGGTTTTTTGGGCAGATCAAATAAGTTTGATGGCATATTTGGGGCTAATATTTGAGGATCACCTTGATGGGCCCTCAAATATATATTCTTGGAAGGAGAGGACCAATTTAGTTTTGGAGGAGTAGGGAGTTTGTTGAGATTCCATCAGCCACACCAACAAATCCTCAACAACTAGACTAGCATAAAAATAAGGACACAAAGGCTATAATAATAATCCTTGAAGGAGTTAAGGATCACATCATACCTCACCTATCCAGGAAGAAGACAACTTAGGCTATGTGGACAACTATGTTACGGTTGTACAAGGGCACGAGTGAGCCCAGGAAGCTGGTACCCAAAGGTAAATTAAAAAATATCAATATGACTATGTCTAAGTCTGTGATCTCTTACCTAATTAGATTCACCCAAGTGAAGGATAAGTCAGCTAAGATTGGGGAGATAGTCTCAGACAAAGACTTTGATATTTTTGGATTGTTGGGTTTTTTGAAATCATGGGAAAATGTATTGATGCTTTTAGTAGTAGAGAAAATCTAGTAGGATGGGAGAGGCTATAGAGTTATTGCATACAATATAATATTCATAAGAAAGCCAAATATGGGTCTCATGCAAAGGCTCAGCAAGAGGAGAATTTTTCCCTAGTTGGAAAAAGGGGCAAGGCCAAGAGCAAGAAAAATCTAGGAGGGGTTGAGTTTAGTTCAAGAGGAAAGAAGAAGAAAGATTCAAAGATTGCAACAAAATGCTTCTCATGTCATCAGTTTGGGAACTAATCCCCCAAGTGTCCAAACAAGAAGAAGGGATCCAAGAATGATCACGTGGCAACATCAGTAGAGGTGGAGGAGTTTACTTCTTAGTTTGAGAGGGATTTTTTTCTCATAGATTGCATGGAAATACCAATGTCTAGCAATATGTGTTATATTGATAGTGGATGATATTGTCATATGATTGGGAAGAATGGTTATTAGGTTATATTCAGTAGAGTAAAGGCCTTCTCAAGCCTTTCATTTATAGAGCAACTAGTTTTAATGGAGTGAGGGTGATGAAATTCTACATCTTACAATTTGTGACAATCACAACCTTGAGCAAAAAAGAGATCAATGTGCATAGATGTGACCTTAGGGAGCTTTGGCATAGGCAGATGGGTCTCCTACACCATGGAGCACTAAATATTCTGAGGGAGGTTGCCATAGGGATTCCAGAGTACAATGTAGATCAACATTACATATGCAGGGGCTACACACTTGGAAAGTATGCCAATACATCCTTTCCCAACAAAGACAAGAGGGACAAGAGCATCTTGGAGCTGGTACGTTCGAAATTACGCGGACCATTTTTCTCTCCATCACTGATGGGATAGATATATTATGTCACCTTCATTAATGAGCACTTGAGAAAGACTTGGATCTTCTCTATGAAGAAATATGTGTTGAATTTTTGTAGCTATGGTCGGTCTTCATAATTATTTTTATCCCTCCAAAATAAAATAAAATGACAAATGTAAATTTTATTTCAAGTCAACATTAAAATAAGGAAAAATCAAATTTTGAAACTTTAATTTTGCCTCTACAATGTAAGATCAGGTCCAAGTCAATCCAACCCAAAGCATGTGTCTATTTGTGGTCCTTTGATCATTATATAATGGCCATTTTATAGGAAGACTAGCCATATGCAGGAACCGATTTCACTGGTGATCCAGATCTCCCACTGCCAGAGGGAGATGATTGGGACGAGGAGTTGGCTATGACCTCTTCTCTTTTTTATTTTTATGTTTTATGATTTTTTGTTAATACATGTTCTTCCTGACACATTTTATATGTATGCAGACGTGGGTCCAGAGAGACCAGCCGGTATGTCTCCTATCGCACGGAGGACTCTTCCCACACTTGATCCTCAGGCAGAGGGTGCAGAGGGGGGGGGGGGAGTTAATCCAGACCGAGGGCATTGCCCGAGGGATCCCAGACTACGTCCGGCTGGCGGATGTACCGATGGCGTACCAGAGACATACGGTGGGAGTGCCTAATCGCCTCCACTAAATTCTGAGACGCTTAGTGCGTGCAGTCACTTGTTATCATGAGCACCATGCGAATTAGACTCCTAGGAATTTTATCATGCATATTTTTTGAGAGACATGTCATCTCCGGATGTATTAAGGTGAACATGTATATTTTTTGATTTAATGTGATGCACACTATGCAAACATTCGATATCTATATATATACATATCTATTTCTGGATGGATTTTCCTTTTACATGTGATGTTGTTTTACAAATTGCGCAAATGTCTATCTAGCACCAAATTAGCTATTGCATCTGTTACTGTATTCATATGCCTGGGTATACAAATCTAAGGCTCTAAAAGGAGAAATTTGAGGAAGGACAAAAATCTAAGGCCCAGTTGATTCTTTGAGGAAGACCAACATTTTTTGGGCACAAGAAACTGAATTTCTGAGGAAAATTGAGGGAAATTTGACTAGGGTTGACATGATTTTGGTTATTGGTCAGTTTGAGTTTATTTAATTGAGATTGTATTCCTTGTTGAATTGGATAAATTTCTCTAAGAAAAGGTTGTTGGGTTTCTCCTAAAATAAATTTTGTGTCTCTTGTGTTTGGCTATCTCTACTATAATTATTGTTCTATTGTTCGTTATTATCCTATATAATTACTTAATGATGAATGTGGTATAATATGATTTGATTTAACAATCATTGGAAGTAATTATCAATTAAGGAAATTTGGAAAAATTAACAAGATGAAGTCTTCTCAAAGTTCGTGGAGTTCAAAGCCTTGGCGGAGAACCAGATTGGTAGGGGGATCAAGGCCCTAAGGTCATAAAATGGTGGGGATTACATCTCCAATTCCTTAAGAGACTTGTGTACCAAGGAGGGTATCAGGAGAGAGATCACTACACCTCATAACCCTCAACAAAATGGGGTGGTTTAGTGCAAGAACGAGAGCATTGTTGGAGTAGTTAGGGCTATGTTTCATTACCAGGGGATACCTGTGTTTCCTTGGGTAGAGGCATGCAACATTGTAGTCTATTTACATAATAGGATACCACAAAAGTTGTTGAGTAGAGTCACACTAGAGAGGCTTTCACGGGCAAGAAGCTTGACGTGTGTCACTTCCTGATCTTTGGAAACCTTGTTTACTACGATGTGTCTTTAGATAATCAGAAGAAGATGGAGCTCACAATAAAGAAGGGAATTTTCGTGGGCTACAAAAAGATATATAATTCATAAAAGGTGTATATTCCAACACTCAAGAAGAGATTGATTAAGCATTTTGTGAAGTTTGAGGATGTAAGGGCTCTTAGGAAGTCCTTGGAGCGTGATTAGCGTGCAACAGAGGAAGAGGAGGAGAAAGATCCCAAGCAAGAGGCTGAGCCAACTCTTTAGACTTCAACATAGCTAGTTATTGGGTAGGATTATTGGCATGTAGATGAGGAGAAAGCATAGGAATAGGAGGAGAGAGTATAGCCAGAGGGGCCCACTCAGCTAGTGACTCCCAGTGTAGGGAGAGGATGATCTTGGTGGGAAGATCAGTTGATCAGGGAGGCTCATAAGAGAGTTGGATCGCCAACTCCACATTCAGACAAACTAAACAACCACGAAGATATATGGGGTACATGGAACTTATGACTGAGGTGATAGAATCAAATCCTTCTTGATATAAGAAGGCAACTTTGCATCAGGCATGGCTAAATTCCATGGTGGAGGAGTATCCGTTTATCATTATAAATGACGTCTAGGATATTGTGCCAAGACCACTTGAAAAATCGGTTGTGGGATCATGTTTGGTGTACAAGATCAAGCACAAAGTTTATGGGAGTGTCAACAAATGTAAGGATAGATTTGTGGCCAAAGGTTTCTCTTAGGTTGACGGGATATACTATGGTGAGTTGTTCGCACCAATGGCCTGATATTTGTCCATCAAGACTGTTGAGGAGGTAAATCCCCTCTGCGGACAGAGGCGATCCCTACTAGCCCAGATCGGGTCTAGCAATAATCAAACACGCTACAGTGCAGGTTCCTAATTGCAAATAAATCGACTTGCGAGGAAGGCTTACCTGGAATCTGACGCTGTCATTTGTAGAAGAGGTGGTGCTCCCATTCCTTTGCCCTGGCAGATCACAATCCTCACAATCTCTGTGATCGGACACCTGCAAATGATAGAAACAACACAAACGCAAGCATAAAACCCAGTACATACAACTATATATCAGTCGAAGAGGACATAACTCATGAACATGATAAAGAACAAGAGTGGAACCATAACCAATATTCGCTTATCATTAATGAGTCAAAAGAAGAATACAACCATAGATTCGATGCAACATTCTCCTTTAGCGGGTCGTCAGCAAAGCATGTCTTGATAAAGCCTGTCAAGGATGGGACAAGCCTCTCTCTCCGGATACTTGGCAATAGTCTCCTTGCTTGGATTTGGCCTTAAGGGAATCAAGAAGGCTCTTGCAGCATAAGGATGTGAAAGCTCTTGGGAACTTGGAGATTAGCTTGCCATGGAGAAGAGAAAGCTTTTATAGAAGGAGGAAGGGGAGCTAGGATCCCTATAATTATGGGATTGGCCCTATCATCAAGGAAGCTTCCATGAGAGGTGGCAAACCACTTCCTCTCTATGGAAATCCATAGCCAAACCTCCCAACTCAAGATAGAAATCATTCTAGGAATTTGTTAGGATGAAACTTCCGCCTTTTATTTTTAAAAAACACCTCTTAATATGTTTGGCGCGGGTGCGGCTCTATGACAGAGTGCTAATTGGCGTGCCCTCTTTGCAGGATTTTCCCCCTTGGCGTGAGGGCTGAACTGTGGAACCGCGCCAATGGAAAAAGAGTTATTTTTAGGGTTTTTTGCAGGGAGATGTTTTCAGGGCAATTAAAGCTCATCTTCAGAGGGATGCAATGAAAGTATTTTCAAGTCTTGTCTCTGCTCACAGGTCACGGAATGAGCCCTCCAATGTGCGGGATGGGGATTGTAGGGACGGTGACAAATTGTTGTGTAATAGATGCCCCCTAAAGCATGAGGCCCGAGAGAGAGAGAGGGGTGAAATGCTTTACGAGAAAATGCCGACTGAAAACACTACCATCGGAAATCCTGTGGAGCGAAGTACAACTGATGTCCATGATATATATGTGTGATATGGGTGCAACCATACAATCAGTGAGTCATGTAAATAATCATAATAATCCACAATATCGCAGCCTGGATTACAACAGACACAATCTAGGGTCTTGCGCTCCATCTCGACCTAAACAAATTACAAGTTCAAGCATCCGAATATGTGAGCTGAAGTTGAACATGCAAGAACATCGTCTAATTACTAGCCAATGATGAAAACTTTTAACAGACGCGAGAGGAACCACCAATAATGACAATGGCTCTCAAGGTACTATAGGTACAATCTACGGCATGTGAATCAATGAGCTGGCGTCGAACACCCGTAGAATCACTCGATCGAAGGCCAATGATGGAAACCTCACGTCAAATGCGACGAACCTGCCTTTGAGGCATGCAGGCTCCAAGGTACCATAAGGGAGTCTCTAGATCAGCTTCCTGGATAATGAGCTGAAGTCGACAGGAAGTGACCTTGATCGAAGGTGGGCCATAATGTTTCCCACATCATCGACACGAGACAGAGGAACATGATGTTTTTGTGAATTAGGATCATACGAAAATCAGAGGAAGGTTGATACTTTGCAGAGGTCAACTTCTCTTGAACATATAAACGGCATGACAGTGGACTTGGCAGTATTTGACATCAACGGATCAAAGGTCATGACGACGAGGCAACGAGCAGATGAGAGGCCAAAATGGATTACCCAAACCCACGGAGGAAAGCGAAAAATGAGATGAGATGTCCCCAACCCGACACGAATGCAGACAAGTTCCATGTTCAAGAGCGACATACTGCCGACATGACAATGATGTTGGTTCCATTTTTCCCCACCATTTCTTGTGAGTACCCCAATTATTTTTTGATAACAAGCTTGAAGGGGATAACATATGCTTGTAATATAAGTCCGCCCTTTGGGCGAATCCATCCTAGTACATTTAACAAGCCCTAGGAAGGAGTGACTCGAATAACGTCATTTCGATTGAATCCAATGTCATCAAGGTTTAACGAGTCTGAAAAAGGGTGAACTCGGCGTCTTTTCATGTTTAGAGAGTTTGAAAAGACAGCAGAAAAGTAAACTCTAGCGGTCCCTTTTCCTAAATAGTTCCTCGTACCCAAAAAGGTAGAAAGAAATATCCGAGAAAATCTCCTAGTCGCAATAGGCTAGGGTATTCCTTTTTCGTAAATAATCCATCCCAGCCCGAAAAAGGGGTAAACGTATACTGGGTAGATGTCGATTCGTGTCCATTTTAACGAGATTGAAATGACAAGGGCCTCGGCAATCTTTTCATATTTAGAGAGTCAGAAAAGAGCTGAAAGATGACTGCAGAGTGACTTTTTCGTGTATTTACCGAGTCTGAAAAAGTATAAAATACAACTCGTTTCACCGTTTAAGTCGCATAAAAGACCTGTTGCTGCACAAAAAAGCGTGTAAAACCCATTTTTGACAAAATATATTAAAATATTCAGAAAAATAACCTTCAAAACCTATTTTGAGTTCAAAAAGTTATAAATATGTCAAATGGTAAAAATAAAATTACTTTTTACTATTTACCTCACCGAAGAGCAGCAGTGGTCCATTTTGTGTGCGAACTTCTGATAGCGATTGCAACCGATTCAGGTCACCATTCAGATTCCCGTCAGTTCTAGGTAAGAGGCGCTTCTTTGTACTCCATTTCAATCCATTTTTCATAGATTTTGATTGTATATTAGACTTCTTATGAGGAATTTTTGAATTTTAGGGCTCCGCCCATTGGCGCGGGTATCCGTCATGGACCCACGCCAATGGAATTTTATTTCCAAAGGGCCCGCGCCAACTGGCGTGACTGTTAGGAAAACAGTCGCACCAGCGGTGCAATACAATTATCCGCTTGAAATTTCCACATAATGAATGAATTGCATGAATTTTCAAGGATGGCAGAGGTCTAATTGAAGTTTTTTGACCATGTAAATGTAGGAAACCGATCAAAATGGTCATTGAGTGGAAAGAGAGGGAGCATAGTGAAGAGGATGAATAGGCCATGGAGAATGAAACTTGCATGAATGCCCTCAAGAACTATGGGCTAAAAATTTTCTTCCTGACACCTTGTTTACGAGCTCTGCCCGAGCTCATATAGTACCTGGTCAGCATATGGGACGAACAGGAACAAGTGTTCAAGTTATGGGACCATGTATTAGAACTGGAGGTATCTGACATATACTTCATAACCGGATTATCGCGCAGAGGTCCGGTGCCCATAATGACAGGGAGCAGACCGTTTGGTGAGAATATGGAGCAAGTGATGGCACGAGTGTGCCCGAGGGCACGACTAGGATCTAGAAATGGAAAAGTAGACATTGACACGATTCCTGATCTGGCACTGAGAGTGGTGCTGCATACCATCACGCGGGCTGCGGGGTCGCAGGCACCGCACGAGGCAACAAAGGCCCAACTTTTGCTAGCCTCAAAGTGTATGACTCCCCTATTGTTTGACTGGGCCACAGCAGTGATGATAAACATGAAAAGACAGCTCACGAAATGCAAGCAATCCAAACTTAAACAGTTTGGTTACGGTTCCATCCTGGTATCGGTCATCTTGGAATGATTACCAATCTTCCAGGGCCAAGGGGCCATAGTAGCTAAGCCGATTCCACGAGAGCCAAGAATGGATTGCTGGGCAGCACTGATGCCCAGAGCTGGAGGAGGCCAACAGATGTCCTGGAGGCCGGAGTTTTTTGGGTGGTTGCGGCATCAGTTGATCGTAGTGGAAGACTAGCCATATGCAGGAACCGATTTCACTAGTGATCCAGATCTCCCACTGCCAGAGGGAGATGATTGGGACGAGGAGTTGGGTATGACCTCTTCTCTTTTTTATTTTTATGTTTTATGATTTTTTGTTAATACATGTTCTTCCTGACACATTTTATATGTATGCAGACGTGGGTCTAGAGAGACCAGCCGGTATGTCTCCTATCGCACGGAGGACTCTTCCCGCACCTGACCCTCAGGCAGAGGGTGCAGAGGGGGGGGAGTTAATCCAGAATCTCGAGGGCATTGCCCGAGGGATCCCAGACTACGCCCGACTGGCGGATGTACCGATGGCGTACCAGAGACACACGGTGGGAGTGCCCAGTCGCCTCCACCGAATTCTGAGACGCTTAGTGCGTGCAGTTACTTGTTATCATGAGCACCATGCAGATTAGACTCCTAGGACTTTTATCATGCATATTTTTTGAGAGACATGTCGTCTCCGGATGTATTAAGACGAACATATATATTTTTTGATTCTATGCGATGCACACTATGTAAACATTTCGATATCTATATATATACATATCTATTTCTGGATGGATTTTCCTTTTACATGTGATGATGATTTACAAATTGCGCAAATGTTTATCTAACACCAAATTAGCTACTCCATCTGTTAATGTATTCATATGCCTGGGCATATGTTGGTATGTAATATAGTCAAAATTTCTTTCCAGTAAACGAATACGCAGATACAGACGTAAAATGGATGGGTTTCTGACCGAATAATGACCGTTCAGTTGTAATACTACAAGTTGCGAGTCTAGATACACAAGTAATTCACGGATACCAAGGTTTACAACCTCGATTAATAATTCTAATACAACACTATATTCCGCGATGTTATTTGTAGTACGTCCCAAACACACACCTTGCAGGTTGACCAACTCACCAGCAAGATCGTAGATTACCCAGGCTGCTGAAGACAGATTCCTGGTACTGCGGGAGGCACCATCCGCGAAACCAACAAACAGATGAATGGACATCTGCACAATCAGGAAGACCCAATCAGCAGAAAGATGTTTACATTGCAAACCACACCACACATGCACACAAATGAAAAACACACACTTATGTACACACAAGACGGGCATGCCCCCCAGCATGGTGTCTCAATTCGAGGTGCATGCCCCCCAAGCATCAGTCCATAGGAAATGGAGTGAAGGTTGAAAAAAAAAAGAGAGTTGAACTAAATCTATCAAAAATCGAATTGAATATGCTCGTGTTTCATTGTTTTAACGAGGTTGACACACTTAAACAAACTATCCTCATAGCTTCTTGTTTCATTTTTTTAGGAGCTTGACACAAGAGGAAGAACCGTGCTCCAACGAGCTTAATGGAGGAGGCTCAGGAGATAGATGATCGGATACATGACGCTCTAGACGGTCTGACATTTACCCCAAGCTAGGCATAAAATAGGAGCGATGATGTCCATCGCCCCAAGGCAGCTCCTTGAGAGACATAGTTTCAATGATGGCTTCATCGGAAGGAAAAGTCTCTTTGAGAGGATCAGGTGAATCGGCCTGACCAAGCCAGGGGGATTGAGAGTAGACATCTAGAGCCATGCTCAAAGGATCATGCTGAGGAGGTGGAGGATCAGATGCGGCAACAATTTCACAGTAGCTAATCTCTACTGGAGTTAAGGGCATTGATTCTCCAAACTCAAACACCTGCTCAGGCGTAGGGATGAGCCAGGGGTCATCAGACCTGGAAATCATGTTAACTTGAGCAGTGTGCGGTGGTGGTGCGGGAAAAATACCCATGAGGACGGGGTCTTTGAAGAGACCAGATCCTACACTGTCAGGGGGATTCAAAATCTGATCCACGTATGGAATGTTGTTCTCGGAGGTGGAGGTGAAGAAAGACAATTGATCCACTGTAATGATTTTTCCCTCGTGAGGGAACTTAAGAAGTCGAAAGACGGTGGACGGCACGCAGAGCATGGCATGAGTCCAGCTGCAGCCAAGAAGTATATTGTAGTTGAGCCTGGCATCAACCACCTCTACTTCTACGTTGACACTCTTCCCCTGTAAAGTGATCGCTAAACTCTCGAGAACACCCAGGGGTTTGGATTCCCGACCATCAAATGCCTCTAGGGCATTGGGAGATGACGAAAGGGCTGGAGAGCCAATGGCCTTCCAGCAAGTGGATGACATAACACAGGTGGAGGCACCTTCATCCACGACAGCCCTATGGATGTTAAGACCGTTAATCCCGACTTGAATAACAAGAGCGATCTGATGTGGAAGTCGGGGGGTGAAATTCTCTAAATCGAAGGTGAGAAGACTCGAATCGGCGGGATCAATGCCACCGATTGCAGACAATAAAGCCTTCTGTTGCGAAGGACAACTTTGAAGAACTTCTAGTGCAGACATAGCAGAAGGCGCCTGTGCCAAATCCTCAACAATACTGTAGTGCTGAGCGGCACGGGCATTCAGATTGTAAGAAGATCTTCGAAGAACACCTTTAGAAGGTGGCTTCATAACAGGTTCAGGAGTAGGCTTCTCAATTTCCAACGAACCGGAGACAGGTGGGGGAGGTGGTCCATCCGCAACTGCCTTCCCCAGTGCCTACCGTGATACATTGTAATCCTTCGAACGCGTAGCGATAGAGATAGGTGCAGTACCATTCATCATAAAAACCTGGTACCCAAATGGTGCAGATGGTGAAGGTTGTTCAACCATCTGGGTCTGCTGAGACGGGAATGGTTCTTTAACAACTGTCGGAGTCCCTTTGGAGCCTTTGAGAAGTTGACTAACTTCAGATCGTCGTGGACAATCCTTCGTATAATGGTCTCCTTCACAAATGAGGCAGGGGTACTTTGGTTTACGTTGAGAACCATCCTGAGTACGGAATTTGGATTCTGGCTTTGGGGCGTCGGATTTAGATTTAACTTTGCCCTTCCTTTTCCCTTTGGAGGCTTTCTCCATAGGATTGGCCTGAACGGTGTTCACCTCCGCGGTTTTTCCAGAATCTAATGGGGCGGGAGGAGCAAGATTATTTTTGGAAGAATTAGACTTCTGCTTCCCATTCGAAGATTTCTTCGAATTCTGGGACACAGAACCAATGACACCATCCACTGCAGGGGTAGGTGGGGCCTTAGAGGTTCTGGACCGTGGGGCATCGGGCAAGATATCATAAAGCATGTCGAACTGAGAATATACAAGATCCAGATATTGGGCACGCGCAATGGCTTGTTCCTCCGTCACACACGCTCCCATCGCAATATCTTGGGCGATTTTATTCACGAAGGAGGTGGTGAACCAGTGAGTTAGTATCTGATCGGGTATATGAAACTTGATCAGCCTACGACGGCGCCGCCACTCATGAATGTGATAAAAAATGTGAGTGGCTTTATCCTGCTTCAGAGAAGTCAGGAGGTGTGTCTCGGCTTCATAGCGAACCGGTAACTGAAAGTGCGTTAGAAAAGCCATGGCTAAGGAATTGAAATCTTGGAAGATGCCACGGGATAACTCGATGTACCACTTAGTAGCAGCTCCAGTAAAAGTGCGCTGGAAGAGGCGCAGATGAATTGAATTATCGACCCAAGAGTTAGATGAACAGCAAAGATGATACGTCATCACATGCGCTTGGGGGTCGTCCCTAGCTTTACCCTCAAACTTGGGGCAATCACCTGGTATCTTGGTAGGAACCGGAGGCCAATATGGATTATGCAAAATCAGATCATTGGTCAATTTTGAAACATCCGGCAACTCCAAGGTGGCCAGGAATGACAATGGCGGATTGACCGGCATGCCAGGCCCGGGATGAGGACCGATACCTGTACTCCACACTGGTTTTGAATATCCTTGCCCCCATGGGTTCTGTCCCATAGGATTCTGACTGTAGGGGGTGTAGGTCGTATAACCATACTGATTTGGCTGCTGGTAACCAGTGTGTGGGGCTTGATAACCAGAGTATGGACCCTGATTATGTGTCGGCCCAGTGTAAGCAGCATTTGGATTTGGCTGCTGAGTATAGGTAGAACCGGGTGGAGGAGGATAATACTGAGAGCTTCGGGGCTGGTTATAATTCGGTTGAGATTGACCATGAGGATAATAACCACCCTAAGGATGAGTCGGTTGCTGATAGTTGGAACCCTGCGGAGCCTGAAAACTAGGGTGCAACTGTTGATTTGGCTGCGACATCGAATGAATCGGCTGCTAGGCAGGGTTAATGGAATGAGCGGGCTGCCGTGAGTGAACAGGTTGACCCAGCTGAGAGGGCTGCCCTGGGTGAACAGGTTGACCCGGATAGACAGGCTGTGCCGGTTGCACAGGTTGACCTGGCTGTAAAGGAGCCCCAGGTTGTACCGGATGGGCCGGTTGGCTTGGAGGCGGAACACTAGGTTGTACCAGATGGGCCGATTGGCCTGGTGGAGGAATAGGGCCAGGTAGTTGCTGGTAACTAGTTTGACCTGGAGCAGAACCATAGGATGGTCCTAGATGATATGCAACATTAGAAACAACAGGATACTACGGTTGCATAGGTTGAGAAGGCTGGATCTGCCCCCGAGGACCATAGACCGGTCCCGGTTGGTACCCCAGCTGAGGCTGCACAGGTTGACCAGAAGGGCTATAATACTGTCCTTGCGGACCATACGATGGCTCTTGCTGGCCTGCAGGATAGCCTTGCATGGGCTGCCCTTGTGGGTCATAAGGATAGCCAGGTGGGCTCGAAGGTTGGCCTTGGAAAGGTTTCCCTTGCAGGTTATAAGCCTGGTTATAAGGTAAACCTTGAGCATGGAGGTAAGCCTCAGGAGCGAGTAGACACAAAATGTCCCCGTGCTCATCATACTGACCTGGAAAAGCATACACGGGTATACCATCCTGTGCATAGTGCGAAAAGTAAGAGCGGTTGGGATCTTGGGAGGACGGTCCAACCTCGGGGTTCGGTTGTTGCAGGGACAACTGATACTCCTACGGAGAGATTTTCTCCGGTATAGCAGTCGCTAAATAAATGTCTTCAGGAATTTAGAGTAGCCCTGGCCGGTGTCGTGAAAACGGGTCGCGAGGCGGCGACAGGAGCGAGTGGGTCGAACGAACACGAGTAACGGGTGTACGAGGGGGCACCGGTGGAGGAGCAGCGCGCTCGAGAAGGAGCGACACTCCCCATAGAGGCCGGCAGCGGCCAAATCGACCCAAGGACCTATACCCGGTGGTAATGAGGCCGGACGTTGACATGACGGTTGTTTCCAGAGGTTGTCTCCACGAAAAAGAGCATTGTGGCAGAGGCGTGAGTGCTTCACCAGATGTTGGGATTTCCTCACTAGAATCACTCATGTTTGAGCCTGCCGCTAGATCTTGCAATAGACAGCGAGGACTAGGAGGGAAGACAGTAGCTATAAAAGGCGAACCCGATGTAAGAGAAAGGAAATCAACTCCTAATCTCAATTCTGACACAGGGTCAGAAAAGGGCCAATTGAACTCAATTGGTCCCCCAAAGGGTTGCTCAGAAAGAACCGGTCCCCCGTCAGGAAACTCGGAAACAATGGGTTGTTGTGGTTCAGCAGAGGATTTGGAAACCTCTGATGAATCGTCTGTATAAGGACTACCAGTAGACGAAACCGAGGGTTCTGCCACTGTGGTAGTAACGACCAGAGAAAAAGATCAAACACACACACGGGCTGAAAAAGAGTCAAGACACACAATCAAACGGTCAACAAGTAGAAACTAACAAGGCGTGTGATCGTGGGTGATTAATTTTTACCACATTGAAAAATAAGAAACTTCACTGTTTCATGTTTTAAGAGTCAAGAAACGGTCGAAAAGGTGACTCTATCTCTTTCAGATTTGACACAAGCATGAAAGGACAAGCGCTTGGTGATCCTTTCAATTTTAGGGAGTCAGATAGGATCAAAATGACTACTCGGGAATACTAGGCAAAAGGGTGTACCAAATAACCGTGAACTGCAATATACACCTTGGTTTCAATAATGAAATAGAAATCAACCAAGGACTTTCCGTGCGGTACGGGCAATCTCCCCCGAATGTTGTGTTCGGTGTATCACGGGTATAGGGCGGCGGAGACTCGACTTCCTATGGATAAAGGATTGAAACCCATTGGGGTCTCCCTTTATATACGTGATGGTACGGGGAGCACAATTCTGTACTAGTGCTGTCTAAAGCCAAGAGGCGAACGACAGCTACTAGGTTTTAAGACGCCGGAACACGTCTCTAGCCTAGACCTCTAAATGTGTTTCGTTAGATTTCAATGTTGCCTTAGTGTAAGTTGAGTAAATTTAAAATTTTATCTTCAATTACGTTTCAGTTTTCAGGCCCTAACGAATGTGATGTCTCAAAAATCTCCTAAATGCAAAATTACATGCCACAGTATATCATTTCGTTCAATGAAAGCTAGCTACAGAAGAGTTAAGAGATTTTTACACAAACAAAATGATCGGAAGACAACCAATGATATCTCTAATGCAGCTAATGAAACTAAAAACTTTTCACTCAAAGTCACTAACTACTAATAACACCGAAAAGATTTTAATTTGCACTAATCAATCAAAATCAAAAGAGATTTTTTTTATTTTCAATGTTTGAGAGCTAGATGCACTAAACAAACCGAAAACAAATGAGAAGCAATTTGAGAAATGATAATAAGAGAGCAAAACAAGAAGATTTCACTCAATGGCACAAACAATCAGATCTCAAATCGACCAAAAGTCTCTCAAAACCAAGAAAAGTCCCAAAGACACTAATGAGCCGTGTAATCTAGGCCCAAGATGAAGCAAAGCGAAATTTGAATGAAAACGAAATCAGTCACTCAAAAAGCGCAATAAGATGATAAACAACTGTCAGACGAATGCAAGGAAGCAATCCCAAAGTCGATTGAACGAACGAAAACCAAAAAACTCCAAAGGGAGGCTCGACTCACAAAAGCACCTAGATGCCCTAGGGCTCAAATGAAAAATCGAAAGAAATAGGCAAACAACCAAAGGATGGAGGTTACAATCAATCAAACTAGGCCCCAGTGCACTCAACCAGCTGAAAAAACAAGATCAAAATCACAAGTCAGTCTCAGAAAGCATGAAACACAGCAAACCCTAATAGCTCACAGGATTGGTGCGACTGTGAGCTTGAAATTAGCGCCAGAAAGGCAATGGCGCAGGTGATACAAAGGTAACCTGCGCCAATGGGCGCGACTGTCACGCTGAAAAGTGTGCCAGCCAAGTTTACTATGGGAAAATGAAAAACAAGCAATCTCAGACATAGACAAGTGATGAAAAGGCTAAAACTAAGCCAAAAAAACAGGAAAAACCAATCCAAAGAGCTGACCAAGCAATCAATACCAAGAAATCGACCGGAAAGAGAAGACAAAACTCCAAGTTGTTCAGTCCGTAAACCAAATTGGAGATTGACTGAAGAAACGTTGATCTACTCCGCTAATGCTGAGCAAAAGCATTTCGAAGGCTATCTAGCTGTGCTTCAGGCTCCGCCTATAGCTTACAAATCAAACAAAAAGCTGAGTTCCCTAGCGAAGTCGTCAAATTGTTGAGGAGGTAAATCCCCTCTGCGGATAGAGGCGATCCCTACTAGCCCAGATCGGGTCTAGCAACAATCAAACACGCTACAGTGCAGGTTCCTAATTGCAAATAAACCAACTTGCGAGGAAGGCTTACCTGGAATGCGACGTTGTCGTTTGTAGAAGAGGTGGTGCTCCCGTTCCTTTGCCCTGGCAGATCACAATCCTCACGATCTCCATGATCGGACACCTGCACATGCAAGAAACAACACAAACGCAAGCATAAAACCCAGTACATACAACTATATATCAGTCGAAGAGCATGACATTCATTTTCTATGTGATGCACACTATGCAAAAATTCGATATCTATATATATACATATCTATTTCTGGATGGATTTTCCTTTTACATGTGATGTTGTTTTATAAATTGCGCAAATGTCTATCTAGCACCAAATTAGCTATTGCATCTGTTAATGTATTCATATGCCTGGGTATATGTTGATATGTAATATAGTCAAAATTTCTTTCCAGTAAACGAATACGCAGATACAGACGTAAAATGGATGGGTTTCTAACGGAATAATCACCATTCAGTTGTAATACTACAAGTTGCGAGTCTAGATACACAAGTAATTCACGGATACCAAGGTTTACAGCCTCGGTTAATAATTCTAATACAACACTATATTCCGTGATGTTATTTGTAGTACGTCCCAGACACACACCTTGCAGGTTGACCAACTCACCAGCAGGATCGTAAATTACCCAGGCCGCCGAAGACAGATTCCTGGTACTGCGGGAGGCACCATCCGCGAAACCAACAAACGGATTGATGGACATCTGCAAAATAAAAAAGACCCGATCAGCAGAAATATGTTTACATTGCAAACCACACCACACATGCACACAAATGAAAAACATGCACTTATGTACACATACTAAAGACGGGCATGCCTGACATGGTGTCTCAATTCGAGTGAATGCCCCCAAGCTTGAGTCCGCAGGAAATGTATTGAAAGGTTGAGAACAAAGATATTTGAACTAAATCTATCAAAAATCGGGTAGAACATGCTCGTGTTTCATTATTTTAACGAGGTTGACACACTTAAAAGAACTATCCTCGTAGCATCTTGTTTCATTGTTTTAGGAGCTTGGCACAAGAGGAAGAGCGTGCTCAGAGCGAGCTCGAAGGAGGAGGCTCGGGAGGAAGATGATCATGGATGTCACGCTCTAGACAATCTGACATTGCCCCCAAGCTAGGCATGAAAGAGGAGTGATGATGTCCATCGCCCCAAGGCAACTCCTTAAGAGACATAGTTTCAATGATGGCCTCATCGGAAGGAAAAGTCTCTTTTAGAGGATCAGGTGAATCGGACTGACCAAGCTAGGGGGATTGAGAGTAGACATCTAGAGCCATGCTCAAAGGAGCATACTGAGGAGGTGGAGGATCAGATGCGGCAAAAATTTCATAGTAGCTAATCTCTACTGGAGTCAAGGGCATTGATTCTCCAAACTCAAACACCTGCTCAGGCGTAAGAATGAGCCAGGGGTCATCAGACCTGGAAATCATATTAACTTGAGTCATGTGCGGTGGTGGTGTGGGAAAGATACCCATGAGGACGAGGTCTTTGAAGAGACCAGGTCCTACACTGTCAGGGGGATTCAGGATCTGATCCATGTACGGAACGTTGTTCTCAGAGGTGGAGGTGAAGAAGGACAACTGATCCACTGTAACAATTTTTCCCTCGTGAGGGAAATTAAGAAGTCGAAAGACGGTGGACGGCATGCATAGCATGGCATGGGTCCAGCTGCGGCTGAGAAGTATATTGTAGTTGAGCCTGGCGTCGACTACTTCCACTTCTACGTTGATAGTCTTCCCTTGTAAAGTGATCGATAAACTCTCGAGAACACCCAGGGGTTTGGATTCGCGACCATCAAATGCCTCTAGGGCATTGGGAGATGACGAAAGAGCTAGAGAGCCAATGGCCTTCCAGGAAGCGGACGACATGACGCAGGTAGAAGCACCTTCATCCACAACGGCCCTATGGATGTTCAGATCGTTGATCCCGACTTGAATAACAAGAGCGATCTGATGTGGAAGTCAGGGGTTGAAATTCTCTAAATCGAAGGTGAGAAGACTCGAATCGGCGGGATCTATGCCACTGATTGAAGACAGTAAAGCCTTCCGTTGCGAAGGAAAACTTTGAAGAACTTCTAGTGCAGACATAGCAGAAGGCGCCTGTGCCAAATCCTCAACAATATTGTAATGTTGAGCGGCACGAGCATTCGGATTATAGGAATATCTTTGAAGAACACCTTTAGAAGGCGACTTAACAACAGGTTCAGGAGTAGGCTTCTCGATTTCCAACGAACCGGAGAAAGATGGGGGAGGTGGTCCATCTGCAACTGCCTTCCTTGGTGCCTACCGCGATTCATTGTAATCCTTCGAACGCGTAGCGACAGAGATAGGTGCAGCACCATTCATCATAAAAACTTGGGACCGAAATGGTGCAGATGGTTACAGCTGTTCAACCATCTGGGTCTGCTAAGATGGGAATGACTCTTTAAGAACTGTTGGAGTCCCTTTAGATCCCTTGAGAAGTTGACTAACCTTGGATCGTCATGGAAAATCCTTAGTATAATGGTCTCCTTCACAAATGAGGCAGGGGTACTTCGGTTTACGTTGAGAACCATCCTTAGTGCGAGATTTGGATTCTGGCTTTGGGGCATCAGATTTAGATTTACCTTTGCCCTTCTTTTTCCCTTTGGAGGCTTTCTCCGTAGGATTAGCCTGAACGGAATTCACTTCCGCGGTTTTGCCAGAATCTGACGGGGCGGGATGAGCAAGAGTATTGTTGGAAGAATTAGACTTCTGCTTCCCATTTGAAGATTTCTTCGAATTCTGAGACACGAAACCAATGACACCATCCACTGCAGGGGTAGGTGGAGCCTTAGAGTTTCCGGACCGTGGAGCATCAGGCAAGATATCATAAAGTGTGCCAGACTGAGAATATACAAGATCCAGATATTGGGCACGTGCAATGGCTTGTTCCTCCGTCACACACGCTCCCATCGCAATATCTTGGGCGATTTTATTCACGAAGGAGGTGGTGAACCAGTGAGTTAGTATCTGATTAGGTATATGAAACTTGATCAGTCTACGATGGCACCGCCACTCATAAATGTGATCAGAAATGTGAGTGGCTTTATCCTACTTCAAGGAAGTCAGGAGGTGCGTCCCGGCTTCATAGCGAACCGGTAACTGAAAGTGCATGAGAAAAGCCATGGCTAAGGAATTGAAATCTTGGAAGATGCCACGGAATAATTCTATATACCACTTAGTAGTAGCTCCAGTCAAAGTGCGCTGGAAGAGGCGCAGATGAATTGAATCATCGACCCAAGAGTTAGATGAACACCAAAGATGATACGACATTAAATGCGATTGGGGGTCCTCCCCAGCTTTACCCTCAAACTTGGGGCAATCACCTGGTATCTTGGTAGGAACCGGAGGCCAATACGGATTATGCAAAATTAGATCATTGGTTAATTTTGAAACATCCGACAACTCCAAGGTGGCCAGGAATGGCACTAGTGGATTGACTGGCATCCCAGGCCTGGGATGAGGACCGGTACCTGTACTCCACACTGGTTGTGAATATCCTTGCCCCCATGGGTTCTGTCCCGTAGGATTCTGACCGTAGGGGGTGTAGGTCGTATAACCAGACTTATTTGGCTGTTGGTAACCAGTGTGTGGGGCTTGATAACCAGAGTATGAACCCTGATTATGTGTCGGCCCAGTGTAAGCAGCATTTGGATTTAGCTACTAAGTATAGGTAGAACTGGGTGGAGGAGGATAATACTGAGAGCCTCGGGGCTGGTTATAATTTGGTTGAGATTGACCATGAGGATAATAACCACCCTGAGGATGAGTCGGCTGCTGATAGGTTGAACCCTGCGGAGCCTGATAACTAGGGCGCAGCTGTTGATTTGGCTGCGGCATCGAATGAATCGGCTGCTGGGCAGGGTTAATGGAATGAGCGGGCTGCCCTGAGTGAACAGGTTGACCCAGCTGAGAGGGCTGCCCTGGGTGAACAAGTTGACCCGGATAGATAGGTTGCGCCGGTTGCGCAGGTTGACTTGGCTGTAAAGAAGCCTCAGGTTGTACCGGATGGGCCGGTTGGCTTGGAGGCGGAACACCAGGTTGTACCGGATGGACCGGTTGGCCTGGTGGAGGAATAGGGCCAGGTGGTTGCTGGTAACCGGTTTGACCTAGAGCAGGACCATAGGGTGGTCCCGGCTGATATGCAACATTAGAAGCAACAGGATACTATGATTGCATAGGTTGAGAAGGCTGGATTTGACCCCTAGGACCATAGACCGGTCCCGGTTGGTAACCCGGCTGAGGCTGCACAGGTTGACCGGAAGGGCTATAATGCTGTCCTTGCGGACCGTATGATGGCCCTTGCTGGCCCGTAGGATAGCCTTGCACGGGCTACCCCTGTGGGTCATAGGGATAGCCAGGTTGGCCCGAAGGTTGGCCTTGAAAAGGTTGCCCTTGCGGGTTATAAGCCTGGTTATAAGGTAAACCTTGAGCATGGAGGTAAGCCTCGGGAAGGCGGAGTAGACGTAAAATGTCTCGTGCTCATCATGCGACCTAGAAAAGCTACACGGGCGTACCATCCTATGCATAGTGCGAAAATAAGAGCGGTTGGGATCTTGGGAGGATGGTCAACCTCGGGGTTACAATTTGTTATAGGGACAACCGATACTCCTCCGGAGAGATGTTCTCCGGTATAGCGATCATGCATGCGCCTTCGGGAGACGTCATAGCCTGGCGAGAGGGTGTCGTGAAAACGGGTGTAGAAGGCGGCGACACGGAGCCGGTGGGTCGAGCAGTGCAATCGCGGGTGTACGAGGGACACCGGTGGGCGACAGCGGCTTCCGGAGAAGGATCGACCTCCCATACAGGCTTGTGGTAGAAATGATCTGACCCAAAGACCTGTATCCCAGTGGTAATGAGGGACTGGCTGTTGACATAACAGCTGACTCAGAGTTGTCTCCCGGAAACAATCTTTGTGGGAAGAGCTGATAGTCTTCACTAGACGTTGGAATTTCCTCACCAGAATCACTCATGGTTGAACCTGCCGCTAGATCTCGCAATAGACAGCAAGGACTAGGAGGAAAAACAACAGCTATAAAAGGCGAACCCGATGTAAGAGAAAGGAAATAAGCTCCTAATCTCAATTCAGACACAGGGTCCGAAAAGGGCCAATCGAACTCAACTGGTCCCCCAAAGGGTTGCTCAAAAAGAACTGGTCCCCCGTCAAGAAACTCGGAAACAACGGGCTTCTGTCGTTCAGTAGAGGATTGGGACACCTCTGATGAATCGTCCATGTAAGGACTACCAGTACACGAAACCGAGGGTTCCGCCACTGTGACAAAAACGACAAGAGAAAAGATCAAACACACACACGGGCTGAAAAAGAGTCAAGACACATGATCAAATGGTCAACAAGAAAAATCTAACAGGGTGTGTAATCGTGGGTGATTAATTTTTTACCACATTGAAACATAAGAAACTTCACCGTTTCATCGGCAATTGGTGAGCTCTATCTCTTTCAGATTTGACACAAGCGTGAAGGACAAGCGCTTGGTGATCCTTTTAATTTTAGGGAGTCAGATAGGATCAAAATGACTACTCAGGAATACTAGGCAAAAAGGTGTACCAAATAACCGTGAACTGCAATATACACCTTGGTTTTAATAATGAAAGAGAAATCAACCAAGGATTTTCCATACGTGCAGGAAATCTCCCCGAATGCTGTGTTCGGTGTATCACAGGTATAGGGCGGCAGAATCGACTTCCTATTGATAAAGGATTGAAACCTAGTGGGGTCTCCCTTTATATACAGGACGGTACGGGGAGCGCAAGTCCATACTAGTGTTGTCTAAAGCCAAGAGGTGAACGACAGCTACTAGGTTTTAAGACGCCGAAACACGTCTCTAGCCTAGACCTCTAAATGTGTTTCGTTAGATTTCAATGCTACCTTAGTGTAAATTGAGTAAATTTTAAAGTTTATCTTCAATTACGTTTCAGTTTTCAGGCCCTAACGAATGTGATGTCTCAAAAATCTCCTAAATGCAAAACTACATGCCGCAGTACATCATTTCGTTCAATGAAAGCTAGCTATAGAAGAGTTGAGAGCTTTTTACACAAACAAAATGATTAGAAGACAATCAGTGATATCTCTAATGCAGCTAATGAAACTAAAAAATTTTCTTCAAAGTTACTAATTACTAATAACACTGAAAAGATTTTAATTTGCACTAATCAACCAAAAGCAAAAGAGATTTTTTTGTTTTCCAATGTTTGATAACTAGATGCACTAAACAAACTGAAAACAAATGAGAAGAAATTCGAGCAATGATATTAAGAGAGAAAAAACAAGCAAATTTCACTCCATGGCACAAACAATCAGATCTCAAATCGACCAAAAGTCTCTCAAAACCAAGAAAAGTCCCAAAGACACCAATGAGCCGTGTAATCTAGGCCCAAAATGAAGCAAAGTGAATTTCAAATGAAAACGAAATCAGTCACTCAAAAAGCACAACAATATGATAGACAACTAGCAAACGAATGCAAGGAAGCAATCCCAAAGTCGACTGAACGAACGAAAACCAAAAACTCCCAAGGGAGGCTCGACTCACAAAAGCACCTAGATGCCCTAGGGATCAAATGAAAAATCGAAAGAAATAGGCAAACAACCAAAGGATGGAGGTTACAATCAATCAAACTAGGCCCCAGTGCACTCAACCAGCTGAAAAAACAAGATCAAAATCACAAGTCAGTCTCAGAAAGCATGAAACACAGCAAACCCTAATAGCTCACAGGATTGGTGCGACTGTGAGCTTGAAATTAGCGCCAGAAAGGAAATGGCGCAGGTGATACAAAGGTAACCTGCGCCAATGGGCGCGACTGTCACGCTGAAAAGTGCGCCAGCCGAGTTTACTATGGGAAAATGAAAAACAAGCAATCTCAGACATAGACAAGTGATGAAAAGGCTAAAACTAAGCCAAAAAAACAGGAAAAACCAATCCAAAGAGCTGACCAAGCAAGCAATACCAAGAAATCGACCGGAAAGAGAAGACAAAACTCCAAGTTGTTCAGTCCGTAAACCAAATTGGAGATTGACTGAAGAAACGTTGATCTACTCCGCTAATGCTGAGCAAAAGCATTTCGAAGGCTATCTAGCTATGCTTCAGGCTCCGCCTATAGCTTACAAATCAAACAACAAGCTGAGTTCCCTAGCAGAGTCGTTAAATTGTTGAGGAGGTAAATCCCCTCTGCGGATAGAGGCGATCCCTACTAGCCCAGATCGGGTCTAGCAACAATCAAACACGCTACAGTGCAGGTTCCTAATTGCAAATAAACCGACTTGCGAGGAAGGCTTACCTGGAATGCGACGTTGTCGTTTGTAGAAGAGGTGGTGCTCCCGTTCCTTTGCCCTGGCAGATCACAATCCTCATGATCTCCATGATCGGACACCAGCACATGCAAGAAACAACACAAACGCAAGCATAAAACCCAGTACATACAACTATATATCAGTCGAAGAGGACATAACTCATGAACATGATCAAGAACAAGAGTGGAACCATAACCGATAGTCGCTTATCATTAATGAGTCAAAAGAAGAATACAACCATAGCTTCAATGCAGCATTCTCCTTTAGCGAGTCGTCAGCAAAGCATGTCTCGATAAATCCTGTCAAGGATGGGACAAGCCTCTCTCTCCAGATACTTGGTAATAGTCTCCTTGCTTGGATTTGGCCTTAAGGGAATCAAGAAGGCTCTTGCAGCATAAGGATGTGAAAGCTCTTGGGAACTTGGAGATTAGCTTGCCATGGAGAAGAGCAAGCTTTTATAGAAGGAGGAAGGCGAGTTGGGATCCCTATAATTATGGGATTGGCCCTATCATCAAGGAAGCTTCCATGAGAGGTGGCAAACCACTTCCTCTCTATGGAAATCCATAGCCAAACCTCCCAACTCAAGATAGAAATCAGTCCAGGAATTTTTTAGGATGAAACTTCTGCCTTTTATTTTTAAAAAACACCTCTTAATATGGTTGGTGCAGGTGCGGCTCTATGACAGAGCGCCAATTGGCATGCCCTCTTTGGAGGATTTTCCCCCTTGGTGCGAGGGCTGAACTATGGAACCACGCCAATGGAAAAAGATCTATTTTTAGGGTTTTTTGCAGCGAGATGTTTTCAGGGCAATTAAAGCTCATCTTCAGAGGGATGCAACGAAAGTATTTTCAAGTCTTGTCTCTGCTCACAGGTCACGGAATGAGCCCTCCAATGTGCGGGATGGGGATTGTAGGGACGGTGACAAATTGTTGTGTAACAAAGACTATTTTGGCAATTGTGCTGTACATGGGGTGGAATATCCCCCAAAAAGACGTTAAGATTGCCTTCCTTAATGGATTTTTTGAGTAAGATATTTATGTTGAGCAACCTAAGGGATCTGAGACTTTAAGCAAAGGTGTGCATGCTTTCATGCTAAAGGGAGCTCTTTATGGGCTCAAGTGGGCATCAAGGACATGGTATGCCTAGATAGACAACTACCTCTTGGATTCGGCTTCCCCAAGAGTGAAGTCGACTCTAACCTATACTATATTGTGATTGAGGTCCAACCTCTCATTCCTGTGTTATATGTTGATAATTTTATATTGACAGTGGACGAGGAGCTCATCCGTGACTACAAGAGATATTGCAGAACATTTTGAGGTGAAGGATATAGGGCTTATACACTATTTCCTTTGGTTGGATATATTGTAGGGTGATGGGGAGATAATCTTGGGAGAGGAAAGGTACATGCAAGATATTCTCAAGAGATTCCACATGCAGGATTGCAAGCCCATGACAATTCCTTTAGTCACAAATTGGAGGAAGGTGGACGCTACAAGACATGAGCGAGTGGATTCCACTCTTTACAAGCAAATCATAGGGTCATTGATGTATTTGGTGAGAAAACGAGCAAACATTTGCTTCGTAGTCAACCAGATTATGGTTGAGATGAATAGAGGGAATTGCGTTGGCGCCAAGCACATGTTGAGGTATCTGAAGGGCACAATATACTAATGGTTTTTCTATAGGCAGGTTGATGGAGTGAGTCTTCAGGTTGATGGATTGAGTCTTAGGTGTCATAGAGGAGCCACAAGGGATAACTCAATTGATTGAGTTCCCGTTTCAAAGTACCTCGCCTATTGGGGGGACATGGGGTCAAATATCCTCGATGCCCTTAGGATTAGTCCTTGCTAGTTTGGCCAATGGGTAGATCTCTTCGGGTTTATCTACCTAGATTTTCCCATGGATGTAGTGGCCACTCAGTTTCTGTGAACCACCCTAAGAAAAGGTGTGATAAAGGGAGCAAGTTTTACTTTGTAATAGAAGTAATGATTTTAGCCATTCCTTTTGATAGTTTAGTGGAATTATTTTGTTTGTCTAGAATAATCACAAGGTTTCTAGGTCAAGATAAACCTAACACATGATGGATTTGTTATTATCACAAAAAAAACATTGCATGGTAAAATAAATCTAGCATGTGCTAGATTTTTTTCTAGCACAAACGCAAATATTTCAGGTTTAAACAAATCTAGCACCCACTAGATTTGTTTCTAGCTCAAAAAAATCATTGCAGGGTAAAACAAATCTATCATGTGTTGTGCTTGTTTCCATCAAAAACACCAACATTGAAAAGTAAAGAAATCTAACATGTGTTATATTTCCTTCTAGCAGGAAGACATGAATTTAAAGTTAACAAAAATCTATTGCAAGCTAGATTTGTTTCCAGCACAAGCACACGAATTGTAAAGTGAAACAAATGTAGCATGTGCTAGATTTATTTATTTTTTAGCACAAAAAGAGACATTGCGAGGTAGGACAAATATAGCACCTTATAGATTTGAGAGTGCAAGCTTCTGTGATCCATAAAATTTTAAAATATAAATCTTCCGGGAAATCACATAAGAAACTTAGGAACGTAAATTTCTTATGTGATTTCCCAGAAGATTTATATTTTAAAATGTTATGAATCACAGAAGCTTCCACTCTCAACATTATAGATTTGTTTGTAGCACAATTAAAAACATTTTGGGATAAAGAAAACATAGTGCATGCTATATTTTTTTTTAGCACAAATAAAAGCATTGCAAGGTAAAAATAAATCTAACTTGTGTTAGATTTGTTTCAAGCACAAACACAAGCATTACCCAACAATTCTCTTGTGGTTTTCCTGACACTATACTTTTTTACTCTACAAGACTTCTGTTTCTCCTACAAACAAAGGTAAAAAAAATCTAGTGTAAGGAAAAACACAACATTCTCAGGTAAAACAAAAGCACAAACACAAGCATTGCAGGGTAAACAAATCTAGTGCATGTTAGATTTTTTGCCAGTACAAACACCAAAATTGCAAAGTAAACCAAATATAGGATGTGCTAGATTTCCTTGTAGCATAAACATAAGCATTCCAAGGTAAAAAGAATTTTAGTAAAAACACAAACATATACATCTTAAGCTAAAACAAAAGTAGTGTGCCCATATTTCCTTCTAGAAAAAACTCAAGCATTGCAGGGTAAACCAAACCTAGCACATGTTATATTCGTTATTAGAACAAAAACAAGCATTGCAAGTTAATACATATCTAGTGTGCATTAGCTTTGTTTTTAAAACAAAAATAATAATTGCAAGGTAAAACCAATCTAGTGCAGACTAGATTTGTTTGTATCACAATCACAAGCATTGCAAGTTAAACCAAAACTAGTGTGCACTAGATTTTTTTAAGCACAGACAAATGAATTGTAGGGTAAAACAATTCTAGTGCGCACTAGTTTTTTTTAGCACAAACAAGCATGGTAAGGTGAAACAAAATAAATGTATTCCATGCTAGGTTTGCTTCTATCATAAACACAAACATTGTAGGGTAAAACAAATCTAGTGCGCATTAGATTTTTTTACATAAGCATAACAAGGTCAAAAAAAAAAAAAAATATTAGCTCATGCTAGGTTTGATACTAGCACAAACACAAAAATGTTAAGGTAAGACAAATCTATTATAAGGAGAAGCATAAAAAAAACATTGCAGGGTAAAACAAATATAACACACTCTAGATTTATTTCTAGCACAAAAAGATGAATTGTAAGGTAAAACAAATTTGGTGCCCACTAGATTTGTTTTTAACACTAACATAAGCATTGTAAGGTAAAGAAAATCTAGTGCAAGACAAAAGACAAAAGCATTGTAGGGTAAAACAAAAATGCAAACACAAACATTATAGGGTAAAAGAAATATAGCGCACAATATATTTATTTCTAGTATAAATGGAAACATTATAGGATATAACATATATAACGTGTGTTAGAGTTGTTTCTATCATAAAAACCAACATTGCAAAGTAAAACAAATCTAACATGCAATAGATTTGCTTCTAGTATAAAAACAAGAATTGCAAGGTAAAACAAATCTAACACATGTTAGATTTGTTTCTAGGATAGACACATAAATTGCAGGGTAATTTTTTTTTAACACACCCTACATTTGTTTCACCATTCAATGTGGTTTTGTTTGTGCAAGAAAGAAATAATGATGAAGGTAATGATAGTATTTATAATTCATATTTTTTTAAATATTAGAAACTTTGGTAGTAATTTCTTAATTTTATTTTTAGAAATCATGGACTATGAAGCCAAAGAAAATTCAAAGGAAGCATCTAAGGGAGAAGAGCGTTAAGGAAATTTAGCACCAAAATTTGTTGTAAATCGTATGTCATTTTCAGCACAAGTTTATAATTTGCTGCAAATGATTAGGAATTATTCCAATAAATGAATGACTTAAAAAAAATGTTTTCGGATTAATCACATTGTTAAGATGACCTAATCCTAACAATGTGATTAATCTGAAAGCATTTTTCTACATTATGGATCACAAAACTCTTAGATCTAACATTAAAATAAAATCTCTATATCACATTATCCTATAAAAGAAAATCAAAATTTATAAGAAAATATTCTATAAACAGTTGCAAATAATATTAAAAAAATTAATTTAATTTAATATCTAAATGTTTTTAAAATATACATCTTTCATAATTATTATATACTTAATTTTGTATTATATATATATATATATATATATATATATAATAAAAAGTTTCTAACATTTCAATGCACACTCTAGTAAAGGACAAGCGATAAAATTCTTGAAAATGGTATCTAAAAGTTTCCAATACCTTAACTTTCCAGCTAACTACCTTTACGACTAATATATGTAGCCCTTCAGGATTTTCGTTCAAAATTGTTTATGATAACCGACAATGCGTAAGAAATCTTAATCCTTTATTTTATTGGCCGTTAGAATTTTGGAATATCCGAATATTAAAAAAAAACATAACTCAATGGTATTATTGGCAGCGGTTTCAGGTACAACTCAGCGTAACAATAAAAACTATTACTACATGCCACAGCTCCATAAAACCATAAAATAGACCACACAATCACAAGCAAATACGAAAATATTGTAAAGAGAATAAACAGAAACGTAGGAAGGACTTGCCTGAAAATATTGTTTTTCTCGCTTCTCGTGTTACTTTCCCATCAATAATTACGATTGATCTAAATATGTTAGATCGATCACCCAACGAAACACAATATTTAATTGGACCTGGATTCGTTCGTGAATTTAACAATATTTAATTGCACCTGGATTCGTCCCTGAATTTAACAATATTTAATTGGACCTGGATTCCGCGGAAAAGCAAATTTCCGATAGCTGAAATGGCTGATCGAACTTTAACAACTAATAATAGAAATCGAACTTTCGATGAATTTGAGTTTAACCACCCATGACGAGCCGAGCCGAGCCGAGCCGAGCCGCGCCGGAGTTTGATATAGAGATGTTCAATGGATTTACGCAAAATGAATTATTCATAGAGACATAAAGCCATCGAGCATCTTTATATCAAACGCTATAGTACGAGAATTATTCATAGAGACATAAAGCCATCGAGCATCTTTATATCTGGAATTATTCATAAAAAAAACTTCCATGATGCATTGCTTTATCTTTTTGTTCGATCTCTATCACTCATAAGGAATTGCTTTATTTTGATTAAGGTTATAGGATTATAAAGACTCAAAACGGTACATGCTAGTAGTAACTCTCACACATGACACATAGCTAATTTTAGCTTTCTAAAACTTTAAAACTGAACTCTATAATGGTTAAAGTTAAAGTTATACTATTATAAAAACTCAAACCAGTACATGCTAGTAGTAACTCTAACACATGACTTACAGCTAACTTTAGCTTTCTAAAAATTTAAAACTAAACTCTATATCTTGCTTCATTCATAGATTCCTCCCACACGACTGATAGCTAAAAATTAAAAACTGAACTCAAGGTTACGTTCTACCGCCTGTTCTCACGTTTTGTCTTCCAGTTGTTAACTGCTTCATCTCCTCCTCCACAAATGTATAACGTTTTGCGGAAATATACTCCAGTTATTGGCGGAAATATACTCGAGTTATTTGCCGAAAATAACGTTTTGCGGAATATACTCCAGTTATTTGCGGAAAATAGCTAGCTAGGGTTTCTTTAAAACTGAATTGTTAATATTAATAATTAATGCAAATAACTGGGGTTTCTTCAAAATTGAATTGTCAATATTAAAAATTAATTTAAATAATATGAAGTCAAAAATATGTTGTAATGTTATTTTATATATATATATATATATATATATATATATATATATATATATATATATTTATTAAATTTTTTAATATCAAGGAAAATTATTTTATTTATTTTTTTAATTTTAAATTTGTTTTCTTATATATATATTTTAAATAATTTAGTTTTTTTAAATTTGTTTTCTTATTCATCTCTTAAATTGTTACAAGGATTTTCATTTAAATTGCCACAAGGATTTTCATTTAACACTATATATGTGTTCTTAAGAACTTTTCATGTTCCTCTCGAGAGATTCTGAACATATGTTCATATTCTTCTTGGGAATTATTGTTAGTATTTTGAACCTTATTATCATTATTTTAAATCTTATAGCAAGTTTATTTCACTGGAACATTAGGTTGCCCATTTTAAGAGTGATTTAGAAAATTTAAGAGTGAGAAGGATAGATTAACAATTCGCTATTGGATGTGGTCATCAATTAGTTCCATGTTATTATGTTAATTGGATTTGATGTTTTTAACCTTATAATTTATTTTTACATTATAAAAAAGTACATAAATATTTTTTTTTCTCTTTATTAAATTGCACCTAGTTAATTAACATCGATCCTCTAAAAAATCAAACCCAACATCACACATAAGGACATACAAAATCCCAAACTAGAACTAGCAAAATTAAAGATTCACAATTGATGTAGTGTTAATGTTCCTAAGAATTCTTATACCATACTTGAAACACTAAAGGTCCCTCATGGATGTCATTAGGGATAATCATAACTACCTTTATCACTTTTTTTGCAAATGCAAAAGGCAAATCGACATATATTCTAATTACAAGGGAAAGTTGTTTAATATTATATGATAGGTGTTGATAAAGACCAAATTAGTGATACAAAACAACAATATAAGACTAACGACGATGAGGTTGTTGGTGAAGACTTGAGAAGTAAGGGGAAAGAGACTTGATGTGCTTATAAAATTCTAATTCTTTGTTCTAAAGCCAATTTCAACTATAATGTAGATAAAAATAAACATGCTACCATTCAACATGTAACTATTAAAAGGTTCTATAAATTTTGAAATTAATGGTATTTTTTTTTTTTAAATGGGAATCCATCATAAATCTGGTTTTTTTTTCTAACTTTAGGATTAGATGATGAAGGTAATGCACCACAACATAGAGGGGGTTTTGAGACAATAGTTGAGACCATTTTGTGAAAATTGTCTTAACCTGAGACAAAAAAGATTGTGTGTTGTCTTAAATATCATCTTTAAACCATTGTATCAAATTATTGTCTTAAAAAATTGTCTCTATAAAGACAATATGTAACACAAGCAAGATTGTCTCTTAGGAGACAATTTCATTTTTCTCTCAAGAGAGACAATAGTTCAGAGACAATATGCCTTCAATCCTAGCTATTGTATCTTTAGAGACAACAAAAATTATATTTAAATACAATACCATATCAGTTTTATCTCTTTAGAGACAATATATAAAAATGAATCAAAAAAATTATATCATCGTTGAAATAAATCAATACAAAAAGCATTTAATTAAAAATAAACTACAATACAATTCATTAATTCATGTTAGGGCAGAGTGGAATCAAACTAAGTATCTCCTGCATATAAGGCATGGGCTCTTCTGTTGAGCTAACACCCTTTAAAGAATTATGTGATGAGTTGTGATACCTACTCTATTAAGGTCAAACCTAATGTGTACCTAACCTTAACCCCATTAAAGTTTCTTAGCACAGGGGGACAAATTTCCTGGTATTGAACCTAGAGCATAATTGCTTTAGGCTAGAGTGCTTCTATAGAGCAGGACAACATGTCAATGTTACTTTGGGTTTCTCTTTTCATCCAACTAATTTATAAAATAAATTTCATGCAGTTTACTTTTCTAGACTGAATGGAATCATGTGAAATATTTCATATCTCTATGGAGACTTCCTGTGCGATACAAAATTCCTTCTAACGTTACTAAGTCTAATATGCATGGACATGTACCTTCTCTCCAAAATTACCAGATTAATGGTCTTCAAATTTCGTATGTCCGAATCTATAATCGTTATTGAGAAGGATTCACAGTTGAGTACCTCGATAGAAGAGAGAAAAAATGGTTTGTTATTATCACAAGGACTTAGACATAGTAAGTTTCATCCCCTAGCCTTGGATAGATTACTTCATATCCATTGGATAAAGGTAACATTTACTCTCCTTCAGGTGATTTATGCACGATTTTTATTTTGTATTTATGGAGATAAGTGCTCATATATATTCATGTGAAGATCCTAGTTTTCCCAATATTTGAATAGAACTGTTCTTACCCTACCATGATTACCTCCAACAAAAAATGCAAGAATGGGCCATTTTCTTACATGAAACTCCCAAGGCCATGAGATGACTGCTATAAACACTTCAGGCCAATTTTAGGAAACGCACCATCCTATCTTGATACAAACTAGCCCTAAGATAGGTCGACAATACAATGAATTTTTATGGAATTCAATTTGATCTCAGGATGCTCTTTTGTTGTACAACATCCCTACAAGCTAGTTTTTTCTTTGTTCAAAAAACAAAACAAATCCTTTTGAGATCATAAGATATGCATTTCTATATAATATAGCTATTTTACCTACAATGTAAGAACTAGAGACAAAATATGTTAAGCCTGGCTAACATAGATTTATATAATATATCCATAGATTTATAGGTTGCATAAACTCACCAAAGTATACCCAAGTAACTAAGTAAATTCAACAGCATAGATTTATAAGTTGCATAAACTCACCAAAGTAACCCCAAATAACACAAACTAAATTATTGAATAATCCCAATAAATTATTAACCCATTCACATTTTAATAGTAGTGCTATATATCGGCTATGAAACCAATATAGTATCATCATTTATTAAAATTTTCATATATATTTAATATTAAGGAAAAATATTTTATTTGTTTTTTAAAATTTTAATTTGTTTTCATATATATATATATATATATATATATATATAATAATTTAGCTTTTTAAAAATTATATTAATCATAAAATAATAATTATTAATTTAAAAATTAATTAAAAAAAATTAATCTATAATAATATATTTAAAAATACCTTAATTTAAATAAGAATTTTTTTAATGTATATACTATTAAATAGTTAGTAATAAGAATTTGTATAAAATAAGTAATTTAAATAACATTAATTGTACATTATTCGGTATTTCTCTAATTAAAATTTATAGGATATAAATTTAAATGTTTAAAAAAAATACTGGTAACTGTAAATTCAGTTATTAATATATTATTTTATTGGAAAAAGCCATTATTATCAGTAGCAGCAGGAACATAAAACTTTACTTGAGTTTTGGGAGAGGGGAAGTGCAATATGATGTTCAAGAACATATTTTTGCATATTGACTTAAGACTTTAATTGTATTATCACAAAATACACATACTTTCATGAGCCTAATTCTCAAGCTTATGCATCCCTTGAATTGCCACAAAGATTTTCATTTAACACCATGTATGTGTTCTTCAGAAAATCTTCATTTATTTCACTAGCACATTGGGTTGAGCATTTTAAGAGTGATTTAGAAAATTTAAGAGTGAGAAGGATATATTAGCAATTCACTATTGGATGTGGTCATCAATTCATTCCATGTTAGTATGTTAATTGGATTTGATTTTTTTTAAATCTTATAATTTATTTTTACATTATAAAAATGTACATAAATATTTTTTTTTTTCTCTTTATTTAATTGCACCTAGTTAGTTAACATCGATCCTCTAAAAAATCAAACCCAACATCACACATGAGGACATACAAAATCCCAAACTAGAACTAGAAAAATTAAAGATTCACAATAATTGATGTGGTGTTAATGTTCCTAAGAATTCTTATACCATACTTGAAACACTAAATATCCCTCATGGATGTCATTAGGGATAAACATAACTACCTTTATCACTTTTTTTGCAAATGAAAAAGGCAAATCAACATATATTCTAATTACAAGGGAAAGTTGTTTGATATTATAGGATAGGTCTTGATAGAGACCAACTTAGTGATAACAAAATATCAAAACAATAGATGTTGACACAAAACAAACTTATAAGACTAAGGATGACGAGATTGTTGGTGAAGACTTGAGAAGTAACAGGAAAGAGACTTGATGTGCTTAGAAAAGTCTAAGTCTTTGTTCTAAAGCCAATTTCCACTGCAATGTAGATCAAAATAACCATGCTACCAGTCAACATGTAGCTATTACAAGATTCTATAAATCTTGAAAACAATGGTGTTTTTGTTGAAAACGAAAATCCATCATACATATGGTTTTTTTTTTAACTTTAGGATTAGATGATGAAGGTAATGCACCACAACATAGAGGGGGTTTTAAGACAATAGTTGAGACCATTTTCTTAACCTGAGACGAAAAAAATTGTGCGTTGTCTTAAATATCATCTTTAAACCATTGTATCAAATTATTGTCTTAAAAATGCGTCTCTATAAAGACGATATATAACACAAGCATGATTTCCTTTTAGGAGACAATTTCATTTTTCACTCAAGAGAGACAATAGTTCAGAGATAATATGCCTTCAATCTTAGCTATTGTATCTTTAGAGACAACAAAAATTATATTTAAAGACAATACCAAATCACTTTTATCTCCTTAGAGACAATATATAAAAATGAATCCAAAAAATTATATCATCGTTGAAATAAATCAATAAAAAAGTATTTAATTAAAAATAAAATAGAATAGCATTCATTAATTCATGTTAGGGAAGGGAGGAATCAAACCAAGTATCTCCTGCATATAAGGCAGGGGCTCTTCTGTTGAGCTAACACCTTTTAAAGAATTATGTGATGAGTTATGATACCCATTCTATTAAGGTCAAACCTAATGTGTACCTAACCTTAACCCATTGAAGTTTCTTAGCACAGGGAGAAAAATTTCCTGGTATTGAACCTAGAGCATCACTACTTCAGGCTAGAGTGCTTCTATAGAGTAGGACAACAAGCCAATGTTACGTTGGGTTTCTCTTTTCATCCAACTAATTTATAAAATAAATTTCATGCAGTTTACTTTTCTAGATTGAATGGGATCATGTGAAATATTTCATATCTCTATGGAGACTTCCTGTGCGATAAGAAATTCCTTCTAATGTTACTAAGTCTAATATGCATGGACATGTACCTTCTCTCCAAAATTACCAGATTAATGATTTTAAAATTTCATATGTCCTTCTCTATAGTCGTTATTGAGAAGGATTCACAGTTGAGTACCTCACTAGAAAAGAGAAAAAATGGTTTGTTATTATCACAAGGACTTAGACATAGTAAGTTTCATCCTCTAGAATTGGATAGATTACTTCATATCCCATGGGATAAAGGTAAAATTTACTCTCCTTTAGGTGATTTATGCATGATTTTTCTTTTATATTTATGGAGATAAGTGCTCATATATATTCATGTGGAGATCCTCGTTTTCCCAGTATTTGAATAGAACTGTTATTACCCTATCGTGATTACCTCCAATAAAAACTGGAAGAATGGGCCTCTTTCTTACATGAAACTCCCATGGCCATGAGGTGACTGCTAAAAACACTTCAGGCCAATTTTAGGAAAAGAACCATCCTATCATGATACAAACTAGCCCTAAGATAGGTCGACAATGCAATGAATTTTTATGGCTTTCAATTTGATCTGAGGATGCTCTTCTGCTGCATAGCGTCCCTACAAGCAATTTTTTTCTTTGTTCAACACACAAAACAAATACTTTGGATATAATAATATATGCATTATTATATAATATAGCTATTTTACCTACAATGTAAGAAGTAGAGACAAAATATGTTAAGCCTAGCTGAGATAGATTTATATAATATAGCCAGAGATTTATAAGTTGCATAAACTCACCAAAGTAACCCCATGTAACTCAAACTAAATTATTGAATAATCCCAATAAATTATTAACCCATTCACATTTTAATAGTAGTGCTATATATCCACTATGAAACCAATATAGTATCATCATTTATTAAAATTTTCCATTCTTTTAGTTATTTAATAAAATACCTCATAAAAGTACCATAATTATTTAAATTGAATTATTTCAATAATACCATTAATTTATAAGTGACATCACCTCACCAAATTATCAAAATAAAGTAAAATAAAATTGTAAGTAGAATCTTAACTTGTTAAAGAAACTAGATTCCAGTGCAACATCTCCAACCATTAAAAACTCCAAAATCTAATTAAAAAACCATTATTATTATTATTATTATATATATATATATATATATATATATATATATATATATTATTTAAAAAAATGATAAATATAAATAAATGAAATTTAAAGAGGTTAAAAAAATTGTTGATCCACAACCTTATGCAACATCTCACAACAGTTCCTTCATAGAATTCGGTATTGAGCACCATACACAACTACTATATCTAACTATCTATGTTATATTTGCTCTACATTGAGATGGCACCCTAGGTCTTGTCTACCTATCTACAATTACTCGAAATTCTGGTCGGTGATTATTTTTAAAAGAAATGTAATTTTTGTAACGTTTAAATATTTTTTTAATGATTAAAATGGGTTTAGTATTATCAATAATTTCTGTGTATCTAAAATCTTTGAATTTTGATAATTGTAATTAGAATTTTAATTTATTTTTTTATAAAATTTACTTAAATTACAGCTAAAATTTCAATTGTCACTGTTTATGCATGGATTTATCTAGTCAATTCCTCATGATAGTCAATTCCTCATGTTCAACCAATAACAACAACATACCAATAATGAAAACAAAAATATATAGTTTATAACAAGAATTTTCCAACTTTCTTTGAAGTTGAATTCACCGATAAAAATTCTTGATTTTAACAAACCATGATGAACCTGAGTTTGGTATAGATATGTTGAATTCCATTATATATCTATGAATAATTTTTTCTATGTTACTTCCATTAGCACATAATCATAGGTAAAGCCATAAAGCATATTTATACCTAGATTTATTCATAAATAATTCCATGATGCATTGACTCAATCTAGGAAATTCTCTTTGAAAAAATGTCATTTCTTTCAAGCTAGCCTTGGAGATCATCACCACAGCTCTGAAATTATGTGTGTGTGTGTGTGTGTGTGTGGCCTGAACTAGAATATTCCTAAATTTTTAGAGGATAAGTGGTTTTTGAGTGAAAACATCCCATTTAGTGACATAAATCAGGTTATGCATGAATCAATAAAAACCAATTAGGGTTTAGAGTTGCTGATTTTTCAGTAAGAAAAAACTCTGGTTTATATTGAGTACCAATGCACAACATCAAAAAATTTACATCAGTATTCAAGTGTTTCATCTCCTGTCTATACTTGTCCATGGTATCTAAATTCTATACATTTAAATACACATGTTCTATAATTCAAATGTCCCTAGTTTTGCATTTAGATCACATCTGATCTGCTTACATCCTTGTACCCTATTTAGAAAATTGTAAAACCAGCACCCATCGTGCTTCCTTTGTCGAGATTCTCCTTTGTTAAGATTCTAGGTAATAGCTTCCGAATACAATCCTACACATGTAAACGATATACCAACCAATATACAAGAATTACAAAAAAATTTAAGGTACCCAGAGCATTCTATTAACCATAGGCTAAGTAAAACATTACCACCCTTGTAGCCCTATTTCGAGAGCCATCAACAAGTTCATATTTCATTTCTCCAAAAAAACCATGAAGTCCTTTCTTAGATAGCCAATCTGGAACCCAGTTTTTCTCTCGATAGACATGGTGGAAAGATATATCAGTGAAAGTGTTTCTAAGATCTCTAATCCTGTCTAGCCAGGATGTGAGATTTCCAGGCCTCAGCAGAATTTTGTTGTTCAAGTGATCTATGAGGACATTGGAATCCCCGAAAACCCACAGTCTGTCAATGTATAATTGATTAGTAAACCATAATAATCCCCAAGGATCTGAACCTTCGTTGTATAATTTCTTAGTAAACCATCATAATCCCCAAAGATCTCAGTCCTCATATTTGTGCCTGGGCCTCCAAACCAGTAGATTTTATAGTGACATTGTGGCAATATCACGAGTCACACTCCACATCCACATCTAAATTTTCTCTGCAACTCGATCAAAAAATCCTGCAAAATATTGGATCTCGAAAAATTTGTTCCTTATGGAGAAGTCACGATCCATCTTCTCATAATCTGTGGAGCAACCATATTGAATATGCTAAATGTTACAAAATCATCATAAAAAATCAAGGTTGTTGAAATATTAACTCACTCATAACTAGTAACTAAATTTAGGTTTCTAAAAACTCAAAATCATACAAGCTAATATCTAATAGCTAAATTTAGCTTTTTAGAAATAGCTAACTTTTCGACCACATGTTGTCTCTCGCATTTTCCCTGGTTTTGATGCCACTAGTTAAATGCATAATCTCCTCAAAGAAATATTATTTTCAGACAATAACCATAATTGCAAGCATGTAATGTATATGTGTGCACCATTTGATGGAGTTGATGTTCCAACAAATTTGAATCTATGCTATATCGATTCTTAACATTGACATGTGACTTATTGTGTTGGAAGGTCTTAAATGGAACTAGCCAGTGTGTATATATATATATATATATATATATATATATATATATATATATGTGTGTGTGTGTGTGTTAATTCAGATTTTCAAAATTATATTAATGGTAAGAAATGAGTTAATTAATTCCGAATTTAATCAAAATATATATAATATAATTAATTTAAATGACATTTTCATACTTTAAATCCTATATTATTAATTATTTAATAATTATAAATTATAAATTATAAATTATAAATTAAATTTAAATATTTCAAGTAAAAATAATAATTAAAAATTTAGTCTCTTATATATCATTTCATTTGGAAATCATTCTTATGAGCCACTATGAGAGAACATAAAATTTTATTATTTTATTGAAATCAATTGTATCACCATAAAGTTTTGAAGCTCTTACTTAACAATTAGCTATTATATGTGGTTTTTAATTAGTTTCTTGTAACTATTTTAATTAGATAGATTTCATTGTTTTTTAATCTTCTAATTTTTCAAAATGATAAAAGGTAAATAAATATTTATTTCTCACTTTATTAAAATGATTTTAGATACTTAACATGGAGCCTCTCAAAAACACAAACCACACATCATTACATGAGGAAAAACTAAATCCCAACTTAGAATAGAAAACATATACATTGCAATTGATGTGGGGTTGAGGTTCCTCGAAAGCTTTATACCATACTTACGAAATACATCCCTCATGGACCTTATTAGGGATAAAATTCAACATCTTTATTACTATTTTTACAAATGGAAAAGAAAAATTATGATTACAAGCGAAAAAATGTAGTATAATATAGGATAGGTCTTGATAAAAACCAAGCTAGAGGCCTCAACATTTCAAATCAACAAAGGATGACATTTTTTATTCACATGACAATTTTATTACAACCACTAGTCACACAGAGGTACATTTGTATAAAACCATTTTTAGTTAGTTGGATGGGTGGCTTTTAGCTTTTGAAAAGATTCCATGTATAATATGAAATCGGCTCTATATTTCCATCGCCTTATATGTTAAAAAATAATCATTAATTCCTCTAATCTCCTATTTCTCATTTTTTTATAACTAGGCTCCCGCGGTCATGTTTGCGTATGCATATCGTGTCATCCAACATTTACTCTTCTTTAGATATGCTCATGAGACTTCTAACCCTCTTTTTGAAACTCATTTTTCTTCTTCCTTTTCAAATTGCTTCCCAATGTCTTAGGTTTCATTCCATCTACAATTTAACTCCTATGAATACAATTTTCTTGTTTTCTTCTAAAGGGATGCTCTCGATGAATTAACGATTCTCCTTATTTATAACTCTACCCCTTCGTTGATATCAAGGGAAATATTCTACCCTTGAACTTATACACTATTTTTAATTGAAATAAATGCTTGTCTTCACTTTCTATTATAAATTTGTATCCTACTATCGATCCATTTCACCATTTTTCTCTTTAAGCTCAGTTTCAAAATTTCTCATCTTCTTAATGTGACCTGAGGTGTTATAATATCTTACTTCTTTATTACCCACAACATTTTTCTTAGGTATTCCAAATTTTCCAACAACATAGTTCGGTAAATATAATTTCAACATGTTCCTTGCAAGTAATATATTTGATCTTAAGATTTGTTGAAGTGCATACTCTCTTGAAAATCCATACTTGGTTGGAATATTTTTTTCCATTTGAGTGCATCATAGGGTTATTTATAATGCTAATTTCACTTTTATTAACATATAAAATCGATATCTATTGATAATACTCTACTCTGATAAGCTTTAGATTCTTATTCATCCAAACAACTTGAGTAAAAAAGTATATTGATGCAATGTATCTAGCTTTAACAATGGATAAGGAGATTTAGGTTTGTTCCTTGCTCAACGATCATATTAGAATATTTTCCAAAAATTATGTTCCTCTAATTGTACTTTTTGTGTTATCTATAATTTCTTCCCAATTTGCATCTCTATATTTCATCAAAGTATAATGTTCGCGATCCACTTTCGTTATGGAAAAGTTGCGATCCATCTTTTCATAATCCGTGAAGCAACCATATTAGGTGTGCCAAATGTTACAAAATCATCATAAAAACTCAAAGTTGTTGAAATAACTCACACAACTAATAACTAAATTTAGGTTTCTAAAAACTCAAAATCATACAATCTAATATCTAATAGCTAAATTTAGCTTTTTAGAAATAGCTAACTCGTCAATCACCTGTAATATCTCACATTTTCGTAGGCTTTGATGCCATTGGTTAACTCCATGATCTTCTTGGAGAAATGTTATTTGCGGACGATAATGATAATTTCAAGCATGTAATATATATGTGTGTGAACCATTCGAACGAGTTGATGCTCCAATAAATTCGAATCTATGTTATGTCGATTCTTAACATTGACATGTGACTTATTGTGTTCTAAGGAGTTAAATGGAACTCGTGAAAATAATTGATATCTTTCTATATTTTTCTGTAGTGTACGATAATTTAGATTTTAAAAATTATATTAATGGTAAATAATGGGTTAATTAATTACAAATTAAATTTAACTTATAATATAATTAATTTAAATAACATTTTCAATTTTTAAATTATACATTATATTTAATAACTATAATTTATAATTTATAAATTAAATTTAAATGTTTGAAGTAAAAATAATAATTAAATGTTTAGTTTCTTATATATCATTCTATTTAGAAACCACTCTTGTGTGTCACTATGAGAGAACATAGAACTTTATTATATTATTGAAAGAATTTGTAACACCATAAAGTTTTGAAGGTCTTATCGCTTTATAACAATAGGAAACAATAGTTAAAGAGCCAAATTATGGTGGGTTAAAGTTGTTTTTTTTGTTAAAACATTTGATGAGGGAAAAATATATTACCTTACTTAACAATTAACTATTATATGTGTTTTTCAGTTAGTTTTTGGTAAATATTTTAATTAGATTTGATTGTTTCTTAAATTTTTAATTTTTTAACATTTTGTTGAACTGCATACTCTCTTGAAAATCCATAGTTGCTTAGAATATGTTTTCCCTTTGAATGCATCATATGGTTATTTCAAATGCTAATTTCACTTGTATTAGCATAGAAAATTGATATTTGTTGATCATATTCTACTCTGATAAAATTTATATACTTATTCATCCAAACAACTTGAGTAGCTTTGACAATGGATATGGATATTTAGGTTTGTTCCTTTCTCAACCATGATATTAGAAGATTTACAAAAAACAATACTCCTCCAATTTTACTTTTCGTGTCATCTATAATCCCTTCCCAAATTGTATCTCTATATTTTATTAAATTAAATTACCTTCTTGTTGAATACCATTGGCCAAATTGTAATGTCCCCTTTAAATATCTAAATACTCTCTTAATTGCTTTTGCATGAGTCTCCTTTAGTGCTATTGAAATATCACAACCAATCTTAACACTTCCATAACATATGGGCTTGATGTTGTTAGATATAGTAAGCTCCCAATTATTGACTTATACATTCTTTGATTTACATTAGGGGATTCATATTCTTTGATCAATTTGCATCTTGTGACAATGGATATGCTAACATGTGCATAATTTTCCATGCCTAATTTATTTAACATTTCCCTTAGATACTTTGTATCAGAAAAAAGTATACCTTTATTTGATTGAGTAAATTGAAATCCTAAGAGGAATGAAAATTCTTGTAGCACAAACATCTCAAACTCATTTTTCATTTATATTGCAAAATTTTGGCTCATTAAATCAACATCATTACCAAAAATGATATCAACTTTAGATTCCATGATAATTAACAAACTATCATTATCTATTTGTTGCATGTGTGACGTTGACATTGATGTCAAACATGGGGAGTTAGTCATCCAGTTGACATTGGAATTAATGTCAACTGGATTTGTATTGATGATCAGGTGGGTTGCATAGATCTGTTGAGGCTTGTACAGGTCGTGAAGGTCCTAAAGGATGCGGTGATAAAGTTGCATCATGTTTTTGGGAGATAAAGTTTGATTTTATAAGCAGTAAAGGAGTGGTGCAATCATCCCTCCTTCATATAGGGACACTTGCTTAATTTTACACTCATCCCCTATTAACCTCCACGCATTGATACATAGTGGCCACTCAGAGGCAACACCACTCATGTAGGTGAAGAATATACAATACCCTAGGCCTAAATCAAATAATTTTATCTTGGTTTTGGTTATAAGGTTCAATTGGATTGATTCTTCAATGAAAGTGATTTGGTTATCATTTTTAGTGTGTATATTATCAATTGAATTGCGTATGGTATGAATCAATTGATTATTTAGTAGTGGAATTAGCAGTAAATTTGTTCTAGATATGGTCCATATATTGAATAAAAAAATGATTAATCTAACATTTGTAATGAATGTGTGTTAGTGGTGTGATGAGGTTGATCTAGAGTGTTGGATGCTTTTTTTTATATAACCATGAATTGTGTTGAGCTAAGGTTAGCATGTGTGGATAGAAAGAGAAATAAATCTTGTTAAGTGTGCGTGAATTGTGCAAATAGAGAGAGAGCCATGCCTTGAACATTCTAGAACAATGGATTTCATGGCTAGTTCCAATATGGTTAGTGCGTGGCCTAAACAATCCTAATATAGAGAATCAAATACAGATATATATTTCTAGGAAGAGTGTGTATTGCTTAACATGGAACTACCAAGATCGATGGCTAGAGTGTGCCATTGTGTGATTTGTATAAAAGAAGTTTGCACTAGTATGGTGATATCTTGAGAAGAGGATTGAATGAAAAATAATAGTGTCTTGTATGCATAAAATATGCTAATGTTATAGAATGCACATATGTACAAGTGCATTTTATGAAGAGATAATTGAAATACCCGTAGAACAATTCAATGTCAAAGTTTTATATTCAATAGTCGAGTATGAGTAGAGATTGAAGTGGTTGTGGAAGAGTATTAGTTGTGTTTATTATCCTAACAAGTTTGTTACTATAGGGGTTCTGTGCTGAGCATATTTTTTTGTATCCTAGATCTTATATGGGTGTGGTATTTCATATCTATTTTATGGTCGAGCCTATAACGTTGATATTTACTAATGCAATATGAATGGCCTTGTATGTTGTCATTATACATGTGTAGATGACTCCTAATGTAACTCTCCTACACTGCTTCAATCTGTGTATGTAGAAAAGAATAATGTATTGTCATACATATTTATATATGTATGTTTTATTGAGAGTATTCTGCTAAGTTGATATTGTTTTTTGTGTTTTTGAGAAATATTGCATGTAGAGAGAGAGTTGTGCCTTGACGCAGTTGATGACACTACAAGAAAATTACCTTCTAGTGGAGGTTTTTATGGAAGACCCTATATAAATAACCTAAAATTCGTTTTTAGCGGAGGTCACTAGAGGTGGTGGGCAGGTAGATGTTTTTTTAATAGTGCATCTATAATATGCAAATGCACTAGTGCTTTACTATACATATAAGCATTGGTTCTTAATAAAATATGGTGCACTATGGCAGTTTTATTAAAAAAAACCCGTCAATGCATATAATAATTTAAACCACTACAAAAGAGCTAAATTTAGAAAATTGTAGGTCGTATAATTCATTTTTTCCAGTCTGGTGGTATCCTATGATTATGCCTCGGTGCTAAACCAGTACCATAATTCCCCAGTGCGTACTCTATTTATAACACAAGAACAAGCTTAAATTAAAAAAATCCTAGTCCTAAAACTCTTTTCACCATATAGATATTATATCCACTAGAATCACATGTGGTATTCTTGTATTGAAATACCCTAGCGTGTACTTAAAGATAGCACTAATTTTTGGTTTTTAATTAAAAAAATGCAGTGTAATATTCCCATGAAGCACTAGTGCGGTTAATGTGTTAAAATTTCATGGTGCATCTTCTCAAGAGCACCACGACAGGTTTTTTAATTTAAAAAAAAAATGTAGTGCTATATTCCCATGAAGCACTAGTGTTGTTCATGAATCAAAATGACCCGGCATGTCCTTCAAATAAAACCTCTAGAGGAGTTTTAAATTTTAAAATAATGTGGTGCTATATTGCCATGAAGCACTGTTGTAGTTCTTCTATTAAAACACCTTGTTGCATCTTAACAATATATCCTCTATAGGGTTTTTAATTAAAATAAAAAACAAATAGCGCCCTTGGAGATAGGGTGCATTAGTGTTGTTGTAAGAACCCACCAAAACAGTGTTAAATAAAAAAAACACCAATAGACCAAAAATTCCATTTTTACCATTTTTCGTGCTATAGAGCTTGGTAAAACCACTACCACTCTTACCTCACACAAGTTCCCCGACATTAGCGCCTCTCTTTCTCACCATCCTTCCGTATTGTGATCAGTGTGTGTATTTCAAATTTTCTAAAATGGTGGTGAAATTGGATTTTCTCATTTACGTGTCAATTATGCCTCCTCGATTACCAAATTTCTAGGTAATTTATATTTTTCCCTCTAATTTCACTCTTTAGCATATTATAATTGCAATATAGCTTCAAAAATCAACTGTTTTTTATTTTTATTTTTCATGCACGGTGCATTTGATAGGTTTTACTTGCACCAACACCTTCTAAATGTACAGTGTGCATCGCAGCTCATTACATGAACCTAACACACCATGATGTTGTCAGTGTATCTTTTAAATTAAAATGCACCAGTAAAAGCTATAAATTTTACATCGATGCATACATTTTAATTTTACTCGCAGTGCACTATATTTACCAAATGCAATGCAAACATAATATTGGAAAAATATAGCTTGTTGCGTTCTACAAACTGAACATTTATGTAATGGTGTGAAAAGGTTATACATACTTATCGATGTGTAACTTTGTGAGTGCATCGCATTGAAAATGTGTTTTTGTGGACCGAAAGTGGTGCATCATATTTATATACACACTGTTACCAGGGCTCTTATTTTTTGTTGCACATGAGAGCCAGTGCATTACTGTATTTTGGATTCACTGGGATGAATTTTTTTTCATTTTAATTGAAATTTACGTGTCTGTATTTATAAATAAATTTTCCATTTAATAAAGAAAAATTATTTTTTATGTATGAGGTTGATGTATTTTATATGGCAATCATGTAGCAGAGACATCAATAACACAAGAAACAACTGGTGTAATAGAAAATTTCAGATCAATATAATGTGTTACAACCATGAGAGGTATAATAAAGAGAGAGAGATTTATAGCATCGACCTATTAGTGTAGTGACCTGAGTGCTCTTGAGGAATGTAGGCCTCCTTAAGTTCTATGAGGAGGCTATATCCTTGAAGCCGCACTCTGGATTGCTCGAAAAATTGACCCATTCATGGGATTTCCACTAATAGTATTTTTTGTTGGTCCTAACACATGTTATAGGCCCTCTGAGGAGGATATATATTTTATCACTAGCCTATCTAGGATATGGGAGGATTTTGTCGAGTTCCATGATGTCCCCCATGGGTTTACAACAAAGAGTCATCTTGTCTACTCTTGGATGTATGTTGGGGGAAATGTAGTCAATCCAACAAATTTTCATGTGCATGGAGGAAAACTACAAATTGCTTCTTTTGTTCAACAAAAGGTTAGGTTCCTCTCATAAACAAGAATTAGTAGTTCTAAATGGGTATGCTCTAAAATTTATAACGTGATTAAGTATGGATAACAAAATTTTACATTCTGAAATCATTAACTATCCAATGAAAAAGTTTAAAAACATCATACATGATGCATTCTACCTCCCTTACTCTTGGGACAAAGACATTTCTATTGCACTCATCCTTCAACTCCAAGGCTACCTGCATATCAACCTCCTTAGAATGGTCAATGGTCAAAGTGTTACAATTTTCCAAATTAACAATACGACCTTTTTCCAGTAGTTTCCAAAATACATGCTCTACCTCCTCAGTCATGGATTTCCTATAGAGTTCCTAAATTAATAAATTTTCAGTAAACATATTGGGTCTGAGATTTTCCTCTACCATATTATCACGAAGGCCAAGCTATTGAAGCATATTAAAACATATTTTTACCTTCCTTGCAATATCCATAGATCAGAAAATCATAAGTGAGCCATGGTTCTATACCTTTGTCAACCATCGATTCAAGTGGATAAATCCTTATGTCTTGTCTCCCCTCCCTTCCAATATTATCCATAAACACAATGTACATATCTTTCCTATGTATAAAGTCTATTTTATTTATCTTATTGGAAAAAAAAATAACTTACCCTACTGAAGCCATCTAGAGAAACGTTGTAGGGTTTATATAAACACAAATTTCATGCAAGTTTGTTAAATACTTCAAAAAGTTTGAACTACCTCCAAAATCATCAATACTCCAAAAAAGTTGAACTACCCCTAAAAAAATCCCATATTGCACCAACAGAGTAATTTCCTGATTACAAATGATGTCCCAAGAAAACTAATTCTAGAATTTCTCAAGAGAATCTCTCAGAATCCAGGTTTTTAAGCTCTTATTTATCGAAATATAATTAATTAAGATCTAGTATGTAGAGGATGGAAAGGCAAAAAAGAGCTCCCAAACCAATTCACATCATGGATTTAAGATAACACTATTAGGTGACTACCTTCCCTGCATAAGGTATGCCAACATGAAGATTAAGGGAAACGAAAGCCAACTCCCTCCTCCAAATATTGTTTCGTAGAGTATGATTTGGCCATATGCTTATTATAAATTAAATAGTTGCATTATGTGTGTTAAATAGTACTTCTTTAAAAAATGAGCTTCATGTTAAAAATTTCCCATTAAAATCCAATGTAGATTCATGTTTTCTTTGATGTCTCGAGCCTCCACATGGTAAGGAGAGCCTTCCAAGGCTGCCCTTTAGTTAGCTAGATGTGTTTTTCAATTATAATAAGTTTTGAGCCTCATTTCCTTACCTTAATCATCATTTTTTTTAACATGGATTGTGTTAAAGTTCAAAAGAAATAGAGTTAAATAAATTTATAAAATGTAAAATTCGAATTTTATTTATATTACAATATAATATTACAATTAAAATATATTTTTTTTCATAAATTTTGTTTATAATACTTGTTCTAATTTATAACTTATAAATTTTAATTTAGAAAGATAAATTTACCAAAAAATAAAATAGTGTTAAATTATATATACATAACAAAATCGGTGTCCCAGAGCGAGCCTTCTACTAAATGGAATTTTGCATTTGCTTATACATTCAAATGGCACTTTCATTCTCCGCATCAAATGGTGTGGGATATCACAATGTACGCACATTGTTGTTTTGTTAGGTTGAAATCGAAATTTAGGTTACGAATATGACCATTTTATATAAATATAATAAAGATATATAAATTTAATATAAATTTATCTTCCATACTTCTTAATTTGATAGGTTAAGTGGATTAATGAGTAGTTCATGCTTGACTTTTATGTAGTGGATGTCTTTACTCGTTATGATTCATAGTTAATGTGGTATTGTTTAATTGCTAAAAATAAAATATCAATAATGAAAACGAAAACATAGTGTTGAGAAATTAATATTAAAGAATCATTTTCCAACTTACCTTGAAGTTAAAGCTGAATTCATTGATCAAACTTTTCGAAATTAACTGATCATTATAAGCCCGAGTTTAAATATAAACATGGTCGATGTCTTTATGCTCTATGAATAATTATCTCTCATATGGTATGAGAATTATTGTTAGATACATAAAACCATCGAGCATCTTTATATTTGGAAATATTCATAAAGAATTCCAGGATGTATTGTTGTTTCTGTCTCTCAAAGGAAAGAATGTGACTTCTTACGATGTAGCATTAGAGATATCCATCTAAGAGACATAAGAAATCAGTTAAGGAATTGCTTTATTTTAATTCAATTGTTTAAGGTTACATGATTATAAAGACTCAAAACAGTATATGCTAATTGTAGCTCTAACACCTGACCGATAACTAACTTTAGCTACATTCAACATTGCTTCCTATCACTCTTTCATTCCTAATCTCTTCCCCTCCCACATTCCATCCTTTTGTACCTCCCTTAATCTCATTCCACATATGACTTACCTTTACTTCCCCCTCCACACCATGCCTCTACTTCCTTGTTCCCCCACTTCCTTCGAATTATACCTTCCTGTATGATTCCATCCCCATCAACACCTTCCCTCTCTTTCCCATTCCACTAACCTATACCCTCCACATATTCACTCTTGCTACATTCACCCTTCCTCCAGTCACTTCCACTCCTATTTCCCCTCCCTCTATCCCTCTGACCCTCTCATTCCAAACCTGCTCTCCCATGCCCCTCCTTTCATCCATCTCTACCCCATCCCTCTCCTTCCCTACTCCCCCAAATCCTTTGACTCAACTACACCCTCCTCTTCACTCCCTTCCCTTTCCATCACTCCTTCCCCTTCAACTATCACCTCCTACACCCCCCTTCCCTCCCTTCATGTCTCTATTTTCCTCTCACTGCCCCCCTCTCCCTATATTATGAACTCTTGCCCCTCTACCTATAGGATTTCTCCCTATCTCTTCCAATGACCTATCATTTCTCCATTATTCATTCCCCACTCTACCACATCCTTCGACTCAAATATACCATCCTTTCCACTCCCTACTCTGGCCACCACTCCCTCCCCCTGAAGTATCACCTCATACATCCATTCCCTCCCTTTCTATCCCTCCCTTTGCTACTCACTCCCCTCCTCTCCATGTATTCCTAACTACATCCCCTCTACCTATAGCCTTTTTCCCTATATCTTCCCCTCACCTATTATTTATCCATTGTTCCTTTCCAACTCCAATCCCCCACTCCCTCTCTCTCCCTCCTTGCTCACCCTCCCTTCTACATATCCCATCGTCTCTCCTCCCCGTTTTTTTTCCCCACATCCTCACTCTCCCATATTCCCTTTCCACAACCTCCTTGCATTCCTCTCTCTTCCTTCCTAGCCCCATCACTTCCCCTCTACCCAACCTAGTAACTCTCTCCTCCTAACCTTGCCACTTTCCTACATTCGAACCCTTTTGTGCTTCCTCTCTTCCCCACTGAGATCATATACCCCACCAAGTCCCACCCTCTATCACCCACTTAAAATCATTTGCAATAATTATCATAGATTTTACAATTAAAAAATAAAATCAAATTAAATTAATATGCTTATATACTTGAAATAAAATTAAATCATAATTATTATATATTTAATTTTGTATTGGGATAGAAAATGTTTATATACATGTATAATATTAATAATATGATAAACTTTCTTGAAAATGGTATCTAAAACCTTCCAAAATATTAACCTTTTAGCTAACTACCTTTACGACTAATATATGTAGCGCTTCAGGATTTTCGTTCAAAATTGTTTATGATAACCCACAATGCGTAAGAAAGCATAATCCTTTAATCCTTTATTTTATTGGCCATTAGAATTTTGGAATTTCTGAATATTAACAAAAAAACATAACTCAATCGTATTATTGGAAGCGGTTTCAGGTACAACTCACACTAGCATAACAAAAAAAACTATTACTACATGCAAGAGTTCCATAAAACCATAAAATAGACGACACAATCATAGGCAAATACGAGAATATTGTAAAGAGAATAAACAGAAAGGTAGGAAGGACTTGCCTGAAAATATTGTTTTTTTCGTTTCTCCTGTTACTTTCCCATCAATAATTACGATTGATCTAAATATGTTAGATCGATCACCCAACGAAACACAATATTTAATTGGACCTGGATTCGTTCGTGCATTGAACAATATTTAATTGGACCTGGATTCCCCGGAAAAGCAAATTTCCGATAGCTAAAATGGCTGATCGAACTTTAACAACTAATAATAGCAATCGAACTTTCGATGGATTTGAGTTTAACTCCCTTGACGAGCCGAGCCGAGCAGAGCCGAAGTTTGATATAGAGATGTTCGATGGATTTACGCTCTATGAATTATTCGCTATAGTACGAGAATTATTCATAGAGACATAAAGCCATCGAGCATCTTTATATCTGGAATTATTCATAAAAAAATTCCATGATGCATTGCTTTATCAGGGCAGTTTCTCTTTATGTGAGATCTCTATCACAAAATGTCATAAGGAATTTCTTGATTTTAATTAAGGTTATAGGATTATAAAGACTGAAAACGGTACATGCTAGTAGTAACTCTCACACATGACACATAGCTAATTTTAGCTTTCTAAAACTTTAACACTGAACTCTATAATGGTTAAAGTTAAAGTTGTACGATTATAAAAACTCAAACCAGTACATGCTAATAGTAACTCTAACACATGACTCACAGCTAACTTTAGCTTTCTAAAAATTTAATACTAAACTCTATAACTCGCTTCATTCATACATTCCTCTCACACATGACTGATAGCTAAAAATAAAAAACTGAACTCAAGGTTACCTTCTACCGCCTGTTCCGATGTTTTGTCTTCCAGTTGTTAACTGCTTCATCTCCTTCTGCACAAATGTATAACGTTTTGCGGAAATATACTCCAGTTATTGGCGGAAATATACTCGAGTTATTTGCGGAAAATAACGTTTTGTGGAAATATACTCGAGTTATTTGCGGAAAATAACTCACACGCATGCAATATATAACTGCGCACCATTCGACTCCGCCGATGCTCCAATCAATGAACGTTGACAAGTAATTGCGTTCTAATGCGTTAAATGGAAAACACGAATATATTATTCTATCGTTGTCATGTGGGTGTACGATAGCTAGTTGGGGTTTCTTTAAAACTGAATTGTTAATATTAATAATTAATGCAAATAACTGGGGTTTCTTCAAAATTTATATGTCAATATCAAAAATTAATTTAAATAGTGTAAGGTCAAAAATATGTTGTAATGTTATTTTATATATATATATATATATATATATGTTTATTTATTAATTTTTTTAATATTAAGGAAAAATATTTTATTAATTTTTTAATTTTAAATTTGTTTTCTTATATATATTTTAAATAATGAGGCCGATAGGCCTTCTGTTTTGAATTGATACAGGTGCTTTTTCGTCAACCAATTCATTTTGATAATGACACATGTCACTAGTAAGATGTGTGCAAAAAATTCATAAAATCAACCAATTCATTTTGAAAAATCATAAAATCATACTGAGTTTCCATTTATAATTTGGGTAATATGATTTTTACTCCGTTTAATGATCGGTGCAGACGGTTAAATCGAACCCATTGCAAGGGTTTCAGGCACGCGATGTTACCCGCTTTCTGCACTAATTTTCTTCGAATTTTCACATTACAAGGTGCCCATTACATTGCCCGCGAAATCCCAATTCAATTCTGCATTGTGTTTGTATTCGATTTACCTGCAGCAGATCGGTTGCGTTCAGTGCAATTCTTGGACAGGAGAGGCTTCTGCCATATGTAAGTTTTCTTTATGACATTGAAGAAAACGTTGGGTTGTTAATGGTTCAAAATGGTTTTATTAGAGTGATGATTATTCTTCATGTCAGTTCCCTGCTGGATCAGTTTGATTTGATGTGGTATGACAGAGCCCTGGCCCAACTGATTTGTGCTTTCCTTGATCCCTTCTGGATTTCCTACAGTATAGCAAAAGAAACAGTTATGGATTATCATTACCCCTTTGTGGGATTTTTAATTGTGGATCATCATTGTTCTTTTGTCAGTTTGATGATGTCTGCATTTGTCCCTGATGTTCTGCAGGAAGTTTGTCTTTTTTGTTAATGAAGTCACTACCTGTTTCAATCCCAAGAATCCCTGATCATAACTTCATCTAATTTTGGGATCATCATATGTCTGATATCAGCTCATCGTTTTCTTCATGTAATAAAACCATGGACATTATTGGGTTTGTGCCTAAATGTAAAATGACTTGTCTTACAACATAAACCCATGTCTTAAATGTGAGATATCTCGGATTTGTTGCATGTCTAGGCAGCTCAATATAAAATTGGGTTTTGCAGTTTTGGCAGATAGGGAGGAGCTGTAGAGAGCTGTAAAGCTTTTATATTGGAATCCAATCATTGTAAACTGATGGAAATTTTGAGAATGCTTATCAGCATGGCATTGATTCTCAAAACGGTTTGAGATGTTAAGATCTTCAGTAGCAGCAAGGGGAATTATTACTTTTCAACATGTTGTAAATAAGGAGTCTGTAATACTCTCATGGCTATAATATTTCTCTATAGCGAGCTGAACTTTTATTTGGATGACTAGGGAAAGTTTATGAATAGTAGAGAGATAAGGTTGATAAATCTTCCCTTTTCAAGTCCTCAAGCAGATAAGAGACAGGCTTTTGTGAAAACTGTTATGACCGGTGTTACCATGGCAGAGTCTTGCAAATCACCTTGCTCAATTGAAATTATCATCTCAATACAATAGAAAGTACAAGTGAAGAAGTGTTTCAAATTCTAGGCTGTGGTGAAAGAAAGTAATAGGATGGATGGTACCAGGATACACATGGGATCTTGCATTCAGAAGAAAGTTTTAACAGCAAAAAATGAATCACAGAGCATTGAATTTGGATGCTCCATTATTCCAGGTCTCCCTGGTGATGTTGCTAAGCATTGCCTTGCACTTGTGCCTCGTGTGCATTTTCAGTCAATGGGTTCTATTTGTAAGTCATGGAGGAAATTAATTCAAACCAGAGAGTTCTCTGTTGTAAGAAAACATGCCGGTACAGTGGAGGAATGGCTTTATGTACTAACTGCAGATTCAAAGGGTAAAGGAACCCAGTGGCAGGTTGTAAATCCTCTGCATGGCCATTGGCAGACTCTTCCTCCTGTGCCTGGTCCTGCTAAGGCAGCGTTCGGGTTTGTTGTGATCGATGGAAAACTTCTGGTCATGGCAGGTTTATATGAAGATGATGATGGCACTGCTAGAGCTTCAGCAGATGTATACCAATATGACTCCTACCATGATAGTGTAGTTTAAATAAAATAGTTATTTTTCGTTATAATCTAACAATACAATTTTTAACCACATTATAATTTTTTTTTAATAGATCATTTAGCATGCATAAATGTGTCTTTCACAAACTCAATTTTTGTAAATTAAAATATCATCTCATCTATTAATTAGATTTCTTTTGAATATGACATAATCAATTTAATATTTAATATTCTAGCATCTTGTTGACATTCATGAATATTTTAGTTACATATTATAAACTTAACAAATAAATTTAAGTTTAACGTCTCAATTGTTATTGTTATTTTCTGGTACAACTTTTTTTATTTCAAAATCATCACTTCGCACCTTTGGGCCAATCGCTAGTTTAGTTTTTTTAAATTTATTGTCTTATGCATCTCTTAAATTGCCATAAGGATTTTCATTTAACACGTTTTTAAGAACATTTTCACGTGAACATATGTTCATATTTTTCTTGGGAATTATTCTTAATATTTTTAATCTGATTATCATTATTTTATATCTTATATCAAGCTTATTTTACTAGCACATTGGGTTGTGCATTTTAAGAGTGATTTAGAAAATTTAAGAGTGAGAAAGATAGATTAACAATTCACTATTGAATGTGGTCATCAATTAGTTCCATATTAGTATGTTAATTGGATTTGATTTTTTTTAATCTTATAATTTATTTTTACATTATAAAAAAAAGTAAGTAAATATAAATTTAAATGTTTTAAAAAAAATTAATTATTAAAAATATAGTCATTAATATATGGTTTCATTGGAAAAAACCATTATTATCAATGACTACAAGAGAACATAGAACTTTAATTTAAGTGTTGGGAGAGGAGAAGCGCAATATGATGTTCAAGAACATATTTTCACATTTACTTCAACTTTAATTGTATTTTCACAAAATACACATGCTTTCATGAGCCTAATTCTCAAGCTTATGCATCCATTAAATTACCACTAACATTTTCATTTAACGCCATGTATGTGTTTTTAAGAACATCTTCATGTCCCTACCCACCCTTTGAACATATGTTCATGTTCTTCTTGGGAATTATTGTTACTATTTTTAATATTATTATCATTATTTTAAATCTTATGGCAAGTTTATTTCAGTAGTACATTAGTTGCACATGTTAAGAGTGATTTACAAAATTTAAGAGTGAGAATGAGAGATTAAAAATTGACTATTGGATGTGTTCATCAATTGGTTCCATGTAAATATTTTAATTGGATTTGATTTTTTTTTAATCTTATAATTTTTTTTTACATTATAAAAAATCAAATAAATAATTATTTTTCACTTTATTAAATCGCACCTATCTAATTGACATGGATCCTCTAAAAAATCTAACCGAACGTCACACATGACCACATACCAAATCCCAAACTAGAACTAGCAAAATTAAAGATTGAAATTAATGTGGTGTTAATGTTCCTAAGAATTCTTATACCATACGTCAAATAGTAAAGATCCCTCATAGATGTCATTAGGGATAAACACTAGATCCATCTAACACTGGATCTATCATGCGCCGAGAGGGATCAAATCTCTCGAGGTGCAAACCCATTTTTTGAGTGCAAAACTTGAGGAAAGGTTTGCACCTCGAGAGATTTGATCCCTCTTGGTGCATGATAGATCCAAAGTTAGATGGATCTAGGCTGGTTCCAGTCGGAGGCATCAACATCACATTTTTCAGATTATTAAAATTTTTGTATATTTATGAGATGTAAGATGGATCTAGGCTTAAGCCTACCATGTGTTGCCAAGGAAAGTAAATCTATCGAAGATATGATTAATTTTATTAATAATATGTAAATATATCAAATATTAATATAATCATTTTAAACATGCTAAATATTTCTAAGATTAATTCGGTCATTTTAATTTTAAATTTTCTTGGTTACCTCAGTTTGTTGAGATGATAAATATTGTTAATAACTATAATGATGAAAAATGATGAAATATATTTTTTAAATGAAAAGTGACAATAATAGTGTTGAAAGATAGAAAATGTGAATAATAAGAACGTACTCATGTTACAATCAATCTCAAACTATTTTCTTCTACTATTCTTATTTCCTCCCTTGTTAGTTTTGTTATCTTTTCATATCGGTTATATGAAAAAGAAAATTTAAATCGTAAACCATTTAAATCTTTAGCTCGATCTATTGTAGTAAACATGATACCTTGTCTCTCTTGCTCTCCAATATTAATAGCTTAAATAACTATAACACAAAATTCAATCTACATTGTTAATAACTTTTTGTGCTTATAATAAAATCAATGCATATTGTTAATCCAATCACTTTAATATTAATGTACCATCATATATCCAATTACATCAAATCATAAATCAAAATATACATTGAAATCAATGCATTTAATGCAAGCAATCGAATAAGATTAGAAAATAACTTCTACATTGAAATCAATGCACCTAATCCAATCAATCAAATAAGATTAGAAACCAACATCTACACTGAAATCAATGCATTTACTCAAAGCAATCAAATAGGATTAGAAATCGCCATCTAAACTCGATTTTAATGCATTTAACGCAAACAATCAAATAGTATTAGGAATAATCTACATTGAAATCAATGCATCTAGTGCAAGCAATCAAATATAATTATAAATCAATGTCTAAATTGAAATCAACACATCCAGTGCAAGCAATCAAATAGTATTAGGAATCATCACCTACACCGAAATCAATGCATCTAGTGCAAGTAATCATATATCAATAGAAATAAATATCTACACTAAAATCAATGCATCTAGTGCAAATAATCAAATAGGATTATAAATCACCATCTCCACTTAAATCAATCCATCTAGTGCAATAAATATTCTTCGCTCTCTCCACCCTCCATCCATATCTATATCACCATCCATCTTTGTCTCTATCTCACCCCCCTAAACACACACGCTCTCGCACTCCATATATATCAATCTCTTTGACAATCACCCTCTCTCCCCATCTGTCTCTTCTTCCCTCTCTTCACCTTCTATCTATATCTCTATCTCCCCATTCTCTCCCTCTCCCCCACTAATATCTCTCTTTCCTCCTTTTTTCCTCTCTCCCTCTCTCTCCATATTCCTTATCACTCACTCTCTCTCTCTAGAAACCAAAATCTACACTAAAATCAATGCATTTACTCAAAGATATCAAATAGGATTATAAATCGCCATCTACACTTAAATCAATGCATTTAGTGCAAATAATCAAATAGGATTAGAAATGATCTACATTGAAATCAATTCATCTAGTGCAAGTAATGAAATATAATTATAAATCGACATCTAAATTGAAATCAACACATTCAAAGGGGAAAGCAATCAAATTGTATTAGAAATCACCACCTACACTGAAATAAATGCATCTAGTGCAAGTAATCAAATATCATTAGAAATAAATATCTACACTAAAATCGATGCATCTAGTGCAAATAATCAAATAGGATTAGAAATCACCATCCCCACTTATATCAATCCATCTAGTGCGAGAAATATTCCTCCCTCTCTCCACCCTCCATGCATATCTATATCCCCCTCCATCTATTCCTTTTTGTCTCTCTATCTCACCCCCCTAAACACAGGCTCTCTCGTACTTCATATATATCAATCTATTTTTCAATCACCCCCTCTCCCCATCTCTCTCTTCTTCCCTCTCTTCAATTTCCATCTATATCTCTCTCTTCCCCTTCTCTCTCTCTCTCTTCATATTCCTTATCACTCTCTCTCTCTCTCTCTCTCTCTCTCTCTCTCTCTCTATAGAAACCAAAATCTACACTGAAATCAATGCATTTACTCAAATAAATCAAATAGGATTAGAAATCGCCATCTACACTGAAATCAATGCATTTAGTGCAAACAATCAAATAGGATTAGAAATCATCTACATTGAAACCAATTCATCTAGTGCAAGTAATCAAATATAATTATAAATCGACATCTAAATTGAAATCAGAAAATTCAGTGCAAGCAATAAAATTGTATTAGAAATCACCATCTACACTGAAATCAATGCATCTAGTGCAAGTAATCTCCATCTTCCTTATCACTCACTCACTCTCTATCTCTCCACCTTTCTCTCTCTATTTCTTTCTTCTTACCTCTCTCCCTCCCCTCCAAGTCCATCTTCTTCTCCCTCCACTCTCTCACATCCTCTCTCTTCCTTCCTCTCTTTCCCTTTCTCTCCCATCTCTCTCTCCATCTCTCTCTCTTCACCCACCAACTATGTTACTATATCCCTCCCTCTCTCCTTATATCTCCTTCTCCCCCTTTATCTCCACCTCTCCTTATTTGTCTCTTTATCTCAGCCCCAAACATACATGCTCTCTCTCTGTCTCTCCCTTGTCACTCCTTCTCTCTATCCACTTCTCACTCTCTATATTTCTTATTTTCTACATCTCTCCCCCTCCAAATCCATCTCTCTTATCGATCCCTCTCTCCTCCTCTCTCTCAAGTCCTCTCTCTCTCGTCCTTCCTTCCGTCTCTCTCTCTCCCCTAAATCCCTCTCTCTTCCCCGATCTCTCTCTCTCTCTCTCTCTCTCTCTCTCTCTCTCTCTCTCTCCCTCCCCGATACTCTCTCTTCCCCCCATCGCTCTCCCCTCCTCTCTCTCATCCTTCCTCTCTCCCTTTCTCTCCCACCTCTCTCTCTCTCTTTTCCCTCCAATCCTCTCTCTTCCCCCATATATATATATCTCTCTCTCTCATCCTCTCTCTTCCCCCATATCTCTCTCTCTCTCTCTCTCTCTCTCTCTCTCTCTCTCTCTAATCCTCTCTCTTCCCCCATCCCTTTCTTTCTCTCTCTCTTTCCACCCCTCTCTCTCTCCAACTACATTACTATATCCCTCCCTCTCTCCTTATCACTTCTTATCTCCCCCCTTCTTTCCATACATCTTACTTTGTCTCTTTATCTCAGCCCTAAACATACACACTCTCTCTCCATCTCTCCCTTATCACGCTCTCTGTCTATTTCTTCTTAGTTATGTAAACTAATGAACATAAATATTCGTAAATATAAAGTAGATTATGGAGAAAATATGAAAAGAGGTTTTATTTACTTACCATACCTCTAGTTTATTTATATTTCTATTTATTTACCATATCCCTTTTCTTTACTATGGTATTTGGCCCATAGGCTTGTTATATAATTAGATTTTTATTTATAATCCTATTTGATATATTGTTATTTATTTACCTTACCTCTTTATGCCTCTTTTATATTTATTTATTTACCATACCTCTTTATATCTATTTTAAATTTATTTATTTATTTATCATACTTGTTTATACCTCTTTATATTTATTTATTTACCCATGGTATTTGGCTCATGGTATCAATATTAATTTGTCCCATGGTAGTCGTCCCATAGGCTTCATCTAAATAAAACCTCTTTTTAAAGTTTTTTTAAATATAAAAAGGTTTATGGAATAAATATAAAAATAATTTTTATTTATTTACCATACATCTAGTTTATATATATTTTTATTTATTTACCATAGCTCTCGAGTAAGTATAAATTCATTTTACAAATATTTAATTAAAATAAATATTAAAATATTTTGGATTTTGATTGTTTGTGTTGAATTAACTCTTTTCCTTTGATTTAGGAAATGGTATTGACTTTAGTAAAGAGTAAAGATGTTTAAAATTTTACTTAATTTGGAAATTCAATGTGGTAATTTTTTTTGTTAAAGTAAATTTATGATCCATTCAAATTCATGTATATAATTTACTATCCATTCAAATTATATAAATAGTACATAATTGTATTAGAAATTGATATATGTTCTAGCACAATGAGTTTTTTTTTTTTTTTTTTTTTTTTAAATTTAAAACTTAAGCCGACATTTTGTATAAGGACGTGACCCACCTGACATCGGGGTCATATTGGGCTATATATGCACCAAACATTGGGGTCATATTGGGCTATATATGCACCTCTCGATGCAATAACTACCTTTATCACTTTTTCTGCAATTGAAAATGACCAATTAACATATATTCTAATTACAAGGGGAAAATGTTGGATATTTTAGGACAAGTCTTGATAAAGAAGAAGTTAGTGATAACAAAATTTCAAAACAATAGATGGTGAGAGGGAGGAAACAAACTTATAGGGTTGATTTTAATATAATTTTCCCTTATTTTCTCAATATTATCTCAAGTTCCCTTATTCCAGATGAGATTAACATGAGTATAGAAGAGTATAACATTAAAACCTCATATGTTGAGTCCCATGACACCTGAAAATTGATCAAAGTAAAATATGAATGTTTGAAGTTGAATATAAGGCTAAGGATGATGAGGTTGTTGGTGAAGACTTGAGAAGTAAGGGGAAAGAGACTTGATGTGCTTGGAAAAATCCAAGTCTTTTTCCTAAAGACAATTTCCACTGTAATGTATGTCAAAATAAACATGCTACATGTCAACATGTAAGTATTACAAGATTCTATCAATATTGAAAACAATGGTATTTTTGCTGAAAAAGGAAATCCATCATACATTTGATTTTTTTTTTCTAACTTTAGGATTCAATGATGAAGGAAATGCACCACAACATAGAGGGGGTTTTTAAGACAATAGTTGAGACCATTTTTGGGAAAATTGTCTTAACTTGGGAAAAAAAAAAAAATGTGTATTGTCTTAAATATCATCTTTAAACCACCGTATCAAACTATTATCTTAAAATTTTGTCTCTATAAAGACGATATATAACACAAGCATTATTGTCTCTGAGAATATGATTTAATTTTTCTCTCTAGAGACACAATAGTTGGCAGACAATATGCCTGAACAATCCTAGCTATTGTCTCTCTAGAGACAACAAAAAATATATTTAAAGACAATACCATATTTAAAGAAGTAGAGACAAAATAAGTAGAGCACATACTAATGTCAACTATTACTTCTTATCATTAGCATAATATAACAAATATTATAAAATATATATTTCTATTATTCGAGAAGGAACATAGACAAAACAAATAGACTTTTATAAACTTAGATTAAATAGTTTTAAAGCACCATAAAATTAACTACAACAATTTGAGATTTTTTTTTCTCTTTTTTGTAATTAGTCTAGGAGCCTTAATTCCTTGACCTTAATTCCTATATTTTGATTCCCTTAAATAAATAAATGTATCACATAATAAGTGGTTCATATTTGAAATTAGTGACTAAAAAATAAGAATAATGGTCATAACATTCTAGTGCTATATCTGTATAATGGAACCTTGCAACAAGGCCATAGATTTATAAGTTGCGTAAACTCACCAAATTAATCCCAGGTAACTAAGTAAACTCAATGCCATAGATTTATAAGTTGGATAAACTCACTAAAGTAACACCAATTAACTCAAACTAAATTCCTCAAGTATACTAGGCTATAACCCCACATATACGTTATAGCGTGCATTAGATATCTAGACACATTTTTGAGAGATTGAAAAGAGAACAAATATCTCATGATGCAAATGCGATTTTTACAACATTATTAGTTATTGGAGAGTGACTTATTAAATACTCTCAATAAATTATTAGCGCAATCACATTTTAATAGTAGTGTTATATATCCACTATGAAACCAATTTAGTATGATCATTTATTAAAAATTTTCATTATTTTAGCTATTTAATACCCATACTCTCATAAAAATACCATAATTCTAGAAATTACATTATTTCAATAAAACCATTAATTTGTATGTGACATCAATTCACACCGTTATCAAAATAAAGTAAAATTGTAAGTAGAATCCTAACATGTTAAAGAACCTAGATTCCAGTCCAACATTTCGAACCATTAAAAATTCCAAAATTTTACTTAAAAAAAACCATATTATATATATATAAATGAAATTCAGAGAAAATAAAAAAAAAATTGATCCACAACCTTATGAAACATTCCACAATGAAGTCCTTAACAAAATTCGATATTGAACACCATACAAAGCTACTTATATCCAACTAGCTATGTTATATTTTGGTTGAAAATTTCCTATTTTATTAACATAAATCAGATTATGCATGAATCAATAAAAACCTCCTAGATTTTTGAAGCTACTAAATGTTACAAAATAATAAAAACTCAAAATTGTTGAAATATTACTAAATGTTACAAAATCATAAAAAATCAAAGTTATTGAAATATTAACTCAATCATGACTAATAACTAAATTTAACTTTCTAAAAACTTAAAATTGTACAAGATAATATCTGATAGCTAAATTTAGCTTTTTAGAAATATCTAATTTGTATACCACCGGTTGTCTCTCACATTTTCGCAGGTTTTGATGCCACTAGTTAAATGCATAACTTCCTCAGAGAAATGTTATTTGAGGACGATAACCATAATTATATACATATATATGCGCGCACCATTCGACGGAGTTGAAGCTCCAAGAAATTTGAATCTATGCTATGTCGATTCTTCACATTGACATGCGAGTTAGTGTGTTCTAAAGCGTTAAATGGAACTCGCGAAAATAATTGATATATGTCTATATTTTTATGTAGTTTACAGTAATTTAGAGTTTAAAAATTATATTAATGTTTAGAAATGAGTTAATTAATTCCAAATTAAATTTAATCTATAATATAATTAATTTAAATAATATTTTTATTTTTTAAATTATTAATTAATTAATAATTATAATTATAAATTATAAATTATAAATTATAAATTTAAACATTTTAAATAAAAATAATAATTAAAATTTTAGTTTTTTTTTATATCATTTCATTTGAAAACCCACTTTGATGAGTCATTATGACAGAACATAAAACTATTATCACTTTATATAATAATAGGAAAAAATAGTTAAAGAGCCGAATTATGGTGGGTTAAAGTTCTTTTTATTGTTAAAACATTTAAAGAGGGGAAAATAGATTAGGTTACTTAAAACTTAGTTTTTATATGAGGTTTTCAGTTAGTTTTAGATGATTATTTCATTAGATTTGATTATTTTTTAATCTTATAATTTTTTAAAATTATAAAAAGTAAATAAATATTTATTTGTCAGTATATTAAAATGTTCATAGCTACTTAATATGGAGCCTTTAAAAATACAAATCCAACATCACCACATAAGGACATACTAAATCCCAACTTCGAACTATTAAACATATACATTGAAATTGATGTGGGGTTGAGGTTCCTCAAAAGCCTTATACCATACCTACGAAATGCTTCTCTCATGGATACTATTAGGGATTAAATTCGACATATTTATTACTATTCTTACAAATGCAAAAGGAAATATATGATTACAAGGGAAAAAATGTAGGATAATATAGGATAGGTCTTGATTAAAACCAAGCTACAAGTCTCAACATTTCAAATCAACATAGGATGACATTGTTTATTCACATGAGAATTGGATTACAACCACCAGCCACAAATATATACATCTGTATAAAAACCATTTTTAGTTTGATGGATGGGTGTTTTATAGCTTTCGACAAGCTTCCATTATATAATATGAATTCGGATCTATATTTCCATCATTAGATATGTTAAAAAAATAAAAATTACTTCCTCCAATTTCTTACTTCTCATTTTTCTATAACTAGGCTCCCCCTGGTCAAGTTTTTGTATGCATATCCTTTCATCCAACATTTACTCTTCTTTATCTATCGACTTCTAACCCTCTATTTGAAATCTATTTTCATTCTTCCTTTTCCAATTTCTTCCCAATGGCTTAGGTTTCATTTTTTCTACAATTTAACTCCTATGAATACAATGTTCTTGTTTTCTTATAAATGGATGCTCCTGGTGAATTACTGATTCTCCTTATTTATAACGCTACCACTTTGCTGATATGAAGGGAAAGATGGTACATCCTTTGAACTTATACATTATTTTTATTTGAAATGCATCCTTGTCCTGTTTGTCTTATCAATTCATATCCTACAACCTTTTGATTTCACTGTTTTTCTCTAAAAGCTCTCTTTCAAAATTTCTCGTCTTCTTATTGTGACATAAGGTGTTATAGTATCCTACTTCTCTATTACCTCCAACATTTCTATTAGGTATTCCAAATTTCGCCATGACAGAGGTTTGGTAAATATAATTTCAACATGTTCCTTGCAAGTAATATGTTTCATCTTAATTTTGTTGAACTACATACTCTCTTCTCTTGAAAATCCATACCTGGCGAGAATATGTTTTCCCTTTGAATGCATCATAGGATTATTTATAATGCTAATTTCATTTGAATCAACATAGAAAATCGACATTTGTTGATCATATTCTACTCTGATAAACTTTATATTCTTATTCATCCAAACCACTTGAGTAAAACAATGTATTGATGCAATGTCTATAGCTTTGACAATGGATAGGGAGATTTAGGTTTGTTCCTTTCTCAACCATGATATTAGAAAATTTCCCAAAAATAATGTCCCCCGAATTGTACTTTTCATGTCATCTATAATCCCTTCCCTATTTTCATCTCTATATTTTATTAAAGTAAATTATCTTCTTCATGAATACCATAGTCCAAAGTATAAAGTTCCCTTTAAATATCTAAATATTATCTTAATTGCTTGTGCATGAGTCTCCTTTAGTGCTATTGAAATATCACAACCAATCCTAACACTTGCATAATATATGGTCTTGATGTTGCTAGATATAGTAAGCTCCCAATTACTGACTTGTACATAGTTTGATTTGCATTAGAGGATTCATATTATTTTCTCAACTTGCATCTTCTGACCATGGATGTGCTAACAGGTGCATAATTTTCCATTCCCAATTTCTTTAACATTTCCCTTAGATACTTTGTATCAAAAAAAATATACCTTTATTTGATTGAGTAAATTGAAATCCTAAGAAGAGTGATAGTTCTCATTGCACAAACATCTAAAACTCCATTTTCATTTATGTTGCAAAATTTGGACTCATTAAATCAACATCATTACCAAAAATGATATCACCTATAGATTCCACAATAATTAACAAATTATCATTATCTATCTTTTGGATGCTTGATGTTGACATTGATGTTAACCATGAAGAGTTAGTGAGCCAGTTGACATTGGAATTAATGTGAACTGGATTTGTATTGATAATCAGGTGGGTTGCATAGCTTTGTTGAGGCTTGTATAGGTCATGGTCATCCTTAATGATGTGGTGATGAAGTTGCTTGAGGTGTTTGGGTGATAAATTTTAATTTTCTAAGCACTAAATGAGTGGCGCAATCATCGCTCCTTCATATAGGGACACTGGCTTAATGTTACACTCATCCCCTATTGGCCTACACACATTGCTACATGGTGGCCATCCGAAGGCTACACCACTCTTGTAGGTGAAGAATGCACAACACCTTGGGCCTAAATCAAATAATTTTCCATGGGTTTTGGTTAGAAGGTTTGATTGGATCAATTATTTAATGATTTTATTAGCATGTATACTATCAATTGACTTGCTTATGGTATGAAACCATTGATTTTTTAGTAGCAGAATTAGCGATCAATTTTTTCTAAATATGATCCATGTATTAAATAAAAAAAATGGTTCATATAGTCTTTGTAATAAATGTTTTTTAGTGGTGTGATGAGGTCAATATAGATTGTGGGATGTTGTTTAATATATAACCATGGATTGCATTGAGCTAAGGTGAGGATGTGCTGATAGAAAGAGAAATAAATGGTGTTAAGTATGCATGATTTGTGCGAATAGAGACAGACCCACACCTTGCGCATTCTAGAAAAATGCATTGCATGGCTAGTCCTAAGAGTTTTAGTGTGTGGCCTAGACAATAGAAAACTAATAGAGAGAAACAACTATAGATATATATTGATAGGAAGAGTATGCATTACTTAACATGGAATTACCGAGATCGATGGATAGAGTGTACTATTATGTGATGTGTATAAAAGAAGTGTCCACTAGTATGGTGATGTCTTGAGAAGAGGATTGAATGAAAAAGAATAGTGTCTTGTATGCATAAAATATGATAATGTTATAGAATTCACATATGTACAAGTGCATTTTATGAAGATATCATCAAAATACCAGTAAAAGAGTTCAATGACAAATTTTTATATCTAGTAGTGGAGTATGAGTAGAGATTGAAGTGGTTGTTGAAGAGTATTAGTTGTTTTTATTACCCTATCTAGTTTTTTATTGTAGGGATTCCCTGCTGAGCATATTTTGTTTTATCATAGATGTTATATGGGTGTAGTATTTCATATCTATTTTATATGGTGGAGCCTATAATGTTTAAATATAATAATTCCATGTGAATGGCTTTTTATGTTGTCCTTATACATGTGTAGATGACTCCTACTGTAATGCTAATAGAGTGCTTCGATCTGTGTATGTATCAATGAATAATGTATTGTCATATATATTCATATATGTATGTTTTATAGAGAGTATTCTGCTAAGTTGAGATTGGTTTTTGTGTTGATAAAAAATATTGCATGTAGAGAGAGACTTGTGCCTTGACTTAGTTGATGACACTACAACAAAAATGTCTTCTAGTGGAGGTTTTTGTGGAAGACCCTATAAAAATATCCGAAAAATTCATTTGTAGTGGAGGTCACAAGCAGAGGTGAGCGGGTAGATTTTTTTTTAACGGTGCATCTACAATATACAAATGCACCAGTGCTTTACTATACATATAAGCATTGGTTCCTAATAGAACATGGTGCACTGCGAAAGATTTATTTTAAAAAAAATGATGGGATAAAAAAAATAACTAATGCGTATAATAATTTAAATTACTATAAAAGAGCTAAATTTACAAAATTGAAGGTCATAAAATTCATTTTTCTCGGTCCAGTGCTATCCTATGATGATGCCTTGCTACTAAAACATTATGATAACACCCCAACGCATACACTATTGATAACACTAAAACAAGCTTAAATTAAAAAAATGTCGGTCCTAAAATTCTTTTCACCATATCGATACTATATCCACTAGAAGCACATGTGGTATTCCTGTATTGTAATGCCCTAGTGTGTACTTAAATATAGCACTACTTTTTGGTTTTTAATTTAAAAAATGTAGTTTTATTGATCCAGGAGGATCTTGTCCAATACAGTTCAACAAAGAGGTCCAATTAGCTTCAGAAGTATGATGTCTGGTTCAGTCTTTAGTATCGTCAATTCGCCAGTGAAAAGGTCCTCCAGATGTCATGAAGTTAGAATTTTGTGATATGATCTAATGGTGATAAAATTATATGTAAAAGGTTTCAATCCTAATCTAAGGTCTAAGAACCTAAGTTTAGAAACCTAAATTATACACCTAGTGTATTAAACATCTAAATCCTAGCACTATATCAAATCCTAAGTGCTAAACCTATGGTATTAAAACCTAGCGTATTATACCTATGGTGAAATATGAGGTTCGGGGTATGTATTAAAATTTATATTAAAGTTAAAAACCCATAACAGAAAACCAGAAACAGTTTACCTCGTCGAAATCGTCAGAGCTCCTTGACATGTGAATAAATGGAATGCAACTACGGCAGAAATGTCAAACCACAATGCTAACTGCGCAGTAAAATAAACTGCAGCGAGAATGATGAACGTGTGACACGTTGAATTAATTTGGCGGAGATGTAAACTATTGGGTTGAACAGCACCAAAACCGGAAATCGCGTAACCGTGTCATGTGAACGTGGCGGTGGATAACATTAATTCGAAACCACCTGGCCTAACTGTAACCACCAAGCTCAACCGCAGCTGAAGCCACGGATGGAGCTGATCACATGATCAACATTTAAACCTCCACCTTATTAGCCTAACCGTCAGGCTAAGTTTTATACTAAGGTCCATTTTTGGGTTTTTATTTAATATTGCGCTAAGCTTGTAACTAATACCTTATGCTAGGTATTAATTAGGAGAAATGATTCGAGAACATTATCATTATACTTGCTCAACCAATTGCTATTTTGGCTATCAATGGTTCGAAGCCAAGCCTTTATAAACCATGACAAAGTTTCAAAGGGGATATGGATGTTTTGGAGTTCAGTTTCAGCAGGAAAGAGGAAGTTTTGTTTTCAGCATAGCTCCACCACCCAGAGGTGGAATTGAGCAGGGGGACAAGCATTAGAAAGGCGAGAGAGTGAAATTTTTGTTTATAGAGTCTAGAAGTGCATGTGAGCATATTCATTCTGATTCATTTCTATGTAATGAAATTCCTCATGATCAATCCTAATAAAGTGGACGCCCACTTCAAAGCGGACCCAAAGATGTAGTTCACCAGGGACGAACTCCGTATTCAACTGTTTGCTTATTATTCTCTCTGTTTTATGTTGTATTTCATTCATTTATTTTTTGTTGGTTTATGTCGTCTTTTCATTTAAAATCTTTCTTCAGTTAACAATCAATCTAAAGGATAAATTAATCAAACTACCTCAACACTTAATCGATCACATTCAGATCATTTTGGTATCAAAGCTGGTTGTGCTTTATAGTTTTTTTGTCATTGGATGTTAACTAGGCTGGGATTGCAATGTGGAAAAGGCGAGCTTGAGGAACTTGATGCAGAGATTAGAAAGCGGAAAGTTGTTCATCAATCAACGATGACATGGATTGAGAACGTCGGGACTCCTGAAGATACTGAAACGAAACCCATGGATGAGAATCAAATCCAATAAATGTTTTTAAACATGCGACATATGTTAGCAAAATTATATGAATACAAGAAGACGAGAGATTCAGCCTCATCTTTGAGGGCATCAAAGAATGACAAGGGTAAAGGTAAGGCAGATAAATCTCCTTCCCCTCCATCATCTCCATCATCATCTTCTTCTTCTTCTACTTCTAGTTATGAATCAGAAAAAGAAAAGAAACCTAAGAGCCCACTTTTGAAACTTGATGTTAAGTTCGAATTACCTATGTATGATGGTGAAATAAACCCTGAGAAACTAGATAATTGGGTAGAAGTATATTTTCGTATTCAAAATGTTACTGATGATAAGAAAAAGATCCAATTAGCTACTCTTAGAATTGTGGGTACTACTTTGATCTGGTAGGAAAGTAATACACATATAGATTAAAGCATAAAGGAAAAGTTATGACCTCATGGACTAAGTTTATAAAATCTCTAAAGAAAAAATTCTATCCGTTGGGTCACACACAACAATTTGTTATTGATTGGCAGCGATTACGACAAGGTCAAGGAAAAAATGTTAAATATTTCACACAGGAATTTAGAAAGAAAGAATTAGCATTTGGTATTTCTTTAGACACAAAAGAAAATTTGTTGAAGTATATTGGCAGTTTGCATTCATATTTGCAACATACATGATTAATGTTCGATCCTAATGATTTAGATGAAGTTTTTGTTCAATCTATTCATGTCGAATCAAGTGGTAGACCTTTCAAGTTTACACCAAAGACATCCAATCAGTGGAAACTAAAGATACCAAAAAGAAGGGCAAGTCAAAGGGAAAGAAGACTGCCATAGCTCAGAAGGAATATGAAATACCTACTTGTACACATTGCCAAAGGATTGGTAATGATGAATCTAGGTGTTGGAAAATTCATCCGGAACTCAAGCCAAAGAAGTTCCAAACGAAGAAGGGTGAAAAGAAGGCTGAAACAACAATCCAACAAGGCTTGGACTTGGGATCTGACTCAGGTGATGAAGGAAAAATCACTGCTATGGTTACAATAGGTAAAATTTCTGAAGTAAGTACTTTTTCATCTTCTAATATCACACAGTTGAATGAAGGAAAAATAATCGAGTTATTTCATATAAGTTTAACTTCAAATCATACTAAGATAGATACATTGTTCGATACGGGATCACAAGCAAATTTGATATCTGAATCATTGGTTAGCAGATTAGGTTTGAAAACAAATAATCATCCAAAACCATATCCTTTAGGTTGGTTAAAGGAACAATCTCAAGTTCATGTTACCAAATAGTGTCGGTTAAAATTTGCAATCACATATATCAACGAAGTGGATCTAGATGTGATATCGTTAGACATATGTGGAATTGTATTAGGTAGCCCTTATCTCTATGATCGTGATGCAGTATTTTAGAGGAAGGAACATATGTATCATCTCAAGAAAGATGGGATTAAGTACATCGTTTGGGCACATAAAACTCAAAATCACTTGAATTTAATTAATTCTAATCAGATGAAGTGCTTAATTAGTTCAAGTAAGAGATACATACTCATGTCGATAAAAGAGCAGCATAAGGATCTTAATAATAATTTTTCAGGTTGTGAATTTTAGTATGAAGGTAATTTGGTTAAAAAGGTAGATTCATTTCAAGATCTAGTTAAAGAACCAAAAAATCTACTTCATAAAAAGGAAATATAACATGATATGCAGTTGTTTTCTGATGCCCCTAATAATGGAATGTGTCACAAGTTAGTTATAGAGTGTAAAGAAATAAAGAAAAAAATTCTAGGGATGGAATCCATGCGACCTAGTTCATCTCCATACAATTCACCCATAATTTTGGCTCATAAGAAAAACGAGACATGGGGAATGTGTGTCAATTTTATAGTTTTTAAATTAGTTAAGCAAAAAATCTTCAAAACATCGATCTTAGTTTTTTTAGATCATCGAAAAACATTTGAAACATATGATAGTGGCAATACAAAGGGTAAGAAAACAATGATTCATATAGATCATCAGCCGCTTCAATACATTCAGTCAGAGTCTAAGTCGCAACAATCTCACTACTACAATTGGATGTGATTTATTCAGAAAACTCACTTAAAATTTGAGAACAAGAAGGGTGTGCTAAATAAAGTAGCCGATACGATGAATGTGATGTCTTTGATTTCTTCAATAGTACTGCATAATAGTTCATTGAAACATGAAAGCTATGTAGAATAGTATAATATTGATGATAATTTCAAAGAAATTTATGAATCGCTAACTCATTATAGTCAGATAGACGAAAACAATTATCATATTTATGATAAGTTGTTATATTATTTGGGTAAGTTGTGTATAGTAGAAAAAGGAAAAGAGAAATTTATTCAGAAAGGTCACTCTTCTCAAATAAAATAGATACATAGGGCAGTATGGAATCAGTTGAAAGAGTGTCAGGTGAAGTTCAAATTGCGCCATGACAAGCATCAAGTTGATCATCATTTTCAGGTCGGCAAATAGGTATGGTTGTATATCAGTAAAGAAAAGTTAAAAGGGGAATGTAAGAAACTAAAGTTAATCAGGTATTGTCCCTTCAAAATTGTTGAGAAGATTGGAAATAATGTGTTCCGATTAGATTTACAGTCTTATATGCATATTTACTCAGTTGTGAAGTTGTATGAACCTCCGATGATTTTTGATTCTGAGGATGATATACAGATCCCTTCTATTGATGAATTATCACCTGAGTACATGATAGAGTTGCAGGAAGATACCATCTTGGATAGAAGAGTTCGTACGTCCTAGCGAAGAGATGTGGAATATCTTCGAGTGGGACTCAAGGGCATGAATCCGAGTAAATAGATAGAGATCAGAAAAGTGAGGGAGATGTATCCTCACTTATTGTCTTCTTAAAGTTAAGCTTTTGTGGTCCAAAATATTTCAGGTGGAGAGGGTTGATCCAAGAGGATCTTGTTCAATACAGTTCAGCAGAGAGGTCCAATCAGCTCCAGAAGTCTGATGTCTGGTTCAGTCTTCAGTATCGTTAGTTTGCCAATGAAAAGGTCCTCCAAATTTCATGAGGTTTGAATTTTGTAACAGGATGTAATGGTGATAAAATTATATGTAAAAGGTTTCAATCCTAAGCTAGGGTCTAAAAACCTAAGTTTAGAAACCTAAATTATACACCTGATGTCTTAAACATCTAAAGCCTAGCACTATGTCAAATCCTAAGTGCTAAACCTATGGTATTAAAGCCTAGAGCATTATACCTATGGTGAAATATGAGGTTTGGGGTATGTATTAAACTTTATATTAAATTTTAAAACCCATAACAAAAAACTGCAAATAGTTTACCTCATTAGAACCATCAGAGCTCCTTGACATGTGAACAAATGTAATGCAACCACCGTCGAAATGTCAAACCACAGTACTAACCGTGCAGTACAATAAACCACAACGAAAATGATGAAAATTTGACAGGTTGAATTAACGTGGCAGAGATGTAAACTATTGGGTTGAACAATTCCGCAACTGGAAACCACCAGCCATAACCGTGTCATACGAATGTGGCGACGGATAAGGTTAAGACGGAACCACCGGGCCTAACCATAACCACCAACCTCAACCGTAGCTGAAGTCACCGATGGAGACGATCACATGATAAACATTTAACCCTCCACTTGGTTAGCCTAATCGTCGGGCTATGTTTTATGCTAAGGTCTTTTTTTGGGTTTTTATTTAATATTGCGCTAAGGTTGTAACTAATACCTTATCTTAGGAATTAATTAGGAGAAAGGATTCGAGAACTTTATCACCGGATTTTCTCAACCAATTTCTATTTTTGCTATCAATGGTTTGAATCCAAGCCTTTATAAACCATGACAATGTTTCAAAGGGGACATGGATGTTTTGGAGTTCAGTTTCAGTAGGATAGAGGCAGTTTTTTTTTCCTGATAGCTCCACCATCTGGAGGCAGAATTGAGCACAAAGATAGGCATCAGAAAGGAGATAGAGTTTACTTTATGTTTATAGATTCCATAAGTGCCTGCAAACATAGTCATTCTGATTCATTTCTGTGTAAATAAATTCCTGACAATCAATCCTAATAAAGCGAATTCCCCACTTGAAAGCGGACCCGGAGATGTAGTCCACCAGCGACGAACTCCGTAATCAACTGTTTACTTCTTCTTCTCTCTATTTTATGCTGTATTCATTCATTTATTTTATGTTGGTTTATGTTGTCTTTTCATTTAAAATATTTCTTCAGTTAACAATCAATCTAAAGGACAAACTAATCAAACTACCTCAACACTTAATCGATCACATTCATATCAGTTATATTCCCACGAAGCACTGGTGTGGTTAATGTATTAAAATTCCCTCATCCCACTTATCAAGAGCACCGTTATAGGCTTTTTAATTTTAAAAAATGTAGTGCTATATTCCAATGAAGCACCAGTGTTTTTCATGAATCAAAATGACCCGATGTGTCCTCGAAATAAAACCTCTAGGAGAGTTTTTAATTTTAAAATAATGTGGTGTAATATTTCCATGAAGCACCGGTGTAGTTCACGTATTAAAGCACCCTATTGAATATTAACAATATCTCCTCTACATGGTTTTTAATTTAAAAAACCAAATAGTTCCCTTGGAGTTAGAGTGCACTAGTGTTTTTGTAATGATGCACTAAAATAGGGTTAAATAAAAAAACACCACCTAACCATAAATTCCATATTTACCTTTTGTCGTGCTATAGGGCTATGAAGCACCACTACCAATCTTCCCTCACACAAGTGTCATGACGTTAGTGCTTCTATTTCTCTCCATGCTTCCATATTGTGATCAGTGTGTGGATTTCCAATTTTCTAAATGGTGGTGAAATTGGATTTTCTCATTTATGTGTCAATTATGCCTCCCTGATTACCAGATTTCAAGGTAATTTCTATGTTTCCCTCTAATTTAAGTTTTTAGCATATTAGAATTTTAATATAGCTCCAAAATCCACTATTTTTTTATTTTTATTTTTCCTGCACGGTGTGTTCCATAGGTTTTACTTGCACTGACACCTTGTAAATTTACAGGGAGCAGTTAATTGCCTAAACCGAACACACCCGGGAAACCTATAAATTGTACATCGGGGCATATATTTTAATGTTATTCGTAGTGCACTTATATTTACCAAATGAAATGAAAACATAATCTTAAAAAAATATACGTCGCTACATTCTATAAACTAAACATTTCCATATTGGTGTGAAAAGGTTATACATATGCATTGGTGTGTAAGGTTGTCAGTGCATTGCATTGAAAATGTGTTTTTGTAAAGTGGTGCATAATATGTATATACACACAATTACCAGCGCTCTTATTTTTTGTAGCGCACCAGAGCCAGTGCATTATTGTTTTTTGGGCTCACTCGGGATGAAATTTGTTTCATTTTAATTAAAAGTTATGTGTCCATATTTATAAATAAAATTTCCATTTAAAAAAGAAAAAATATGTTTTATGTATGAGTTTTATGTATTTTATATGCCAATCGTCTAGCAGAGACCTCAATAACGTATGAAATAGCTGGAGCAGGAGAAAATTTCGGATCAATATAATGTGACACAACCATGGGAGGTATAATAAACAGAGAGAGATTTCTACCCTCGCCCTATTAGCGCAGTGATCTGAGTGGTCTTGAGGAATGTACGCCTCCTTAAGTTCTATGAGGAGGCTATATCCCTGAAAGAACACTCTAGATTGCTGGAAAAATTGATCCATCTATGGGATTTCCACTAACAATATTTCTGTGTTGGTCCTAACACATGGTATAGGCCCTTTAGGGAGGATATATATTTTATCACTAGCCTGTCGAGGAGATGGGATGATTTTATCAATTTCCCTCATGTTCCCCTTGGGGTTAGAACAAATATTCATGTTGTCTTCTATCAGAGGTATGTTGGGGGTCATGTAGTCCATCCAAAAAAATTTCAAGTGCATGGATTAAAACTACAAATTGCTTCATTTGTTCCATGGGAGGTTAGGTTCCTGTCATAAAATACACTTAGTAGTTCTGAACGAGTAAGTCTAAAATTTATAATGTGATTAAGTATGGATCACAAAAATTTATATTCTAAAATCATTAAATATCATATTAAAAAGTTTAAAAACATCATACATAATGCATTCTACCTCCCTTACTGTTCGGAAAAAGACAGTTCTATTGCACTTATCCTACAACTCCAAGTCTACATGCATATGAGCCTCCTTAGAATGGTCAATGGTTAAAGTGTTACAATTTTGAAAATTAACAATGAGACCTTTTTCTAATAGTTTCCAAAACGCATGCTCTGCCTCCTCAGTCATGTATTTCCTACAGATTTCCTATATTAATAAATTGACAGTAAACATATTGGGTCTGAGATTTCTCTCTACCATGTTATCACGAAGGAAAAACTATTGAATCATATTAAGGCATATTTTTACCTTTATTGAAATATCCATAGATCATAAAATCATAATTGAGCCATGGTTCTATACCTTTGTCAACCATTGATCCAAGTGGATAAATCCTTATGTCTTGTCTCCCCTCTCTTCCAATATTATCCACAAAAACAATGTACATATCTTTCCTATGTATAAAATATATTTTATTTATCTCATTGGAAAAAAAAAATTAACTTAACCTACTGAAGCTATCTATAGAAATATTGTAGGGTTTATATAAACACAAATTTCATGCAAGTTCTTTAAATAATCCAAAATGTTTGAACTACCTCCAAAATCATCAATACTCCAAAAAATTTGAACTACCCCTAAAAACATCCCATATTGCACCAATAAACTAATTTCTTGGCTACAAACAATGTCCCCAGAAACCAAATTCTGGAATTTCTCAAGATAATCTCTCACAATCCAGGTTTTTAAGCTCTTATTGATCGGGATATAATTAATTAAGATCCGATATGCAGAGGATTGAAAGGAAAAAAAGAGCTCCCAAACCAATTCACATCATGGATTTAAGATAACACTATTAGGTGACTACGTTCCCTACATAAGGTATGCCAACATGAAGAGTAAGGGAAACGAAAGCCAACGCCCTCCCCCAAAGATTGTTTTGTAGAGTATGATATGGCCATCTGCGTATTATAAATTAATTAGCTGCATTATGTATGTTGAATAATACTTATCTGAAAAATGAGGTTCATGTTAAGAAGTTCCCATTAAAAATCCAATGTAGATTCATGTTTTCTTTGATGTCTCAAGCCTCCACGTGGTAATGAGAGCCTTCCAAGGCTGCCCTTTAGTTAGCTAGATGTGATTTTCAATTATAATAATCATTCCCTTAGCTTAATCATCATTTTTCTTTAACATGGATTGTGTTAATGTTGAAAAGGAATGGAGTTAAATAAATTTATAAAATGTAGAATTTGAATTTGCTAAACGATATTTTGTATTTTCTAATACACTAAAATGGCACTTTCATTCTCCACATCAAATGGTGTAGGACATCACAATGTACACACATTCTTGTTTTCCTAGGTTGAAATTGAATTTTTTTTTACGACTATGACCATGTTTATATAAATATAATTGAGATATATAAATTTAATATAAATTTATCTTACACAGTTCTTAATTTGATAGGTTGAGTGGATTAATGAGTAGTTCAGTGCTTGACCTTTATGTAGTGGATGTCTTTACTCGTTATGATTCATAGTAAATGTGGCATTGTTTAACCACTAAAAATAAGATATCAATAATGAAAATGAAAACATAGTGTTTAGAAATTGATATTAAAGAATCATTTTCCAACTTACCTCGAAGCTAAAGTTGAATTCATTAATCAAACTTTCCGAAATTAACTGCCCATTACTAGCCTGAGTTTAATATAAACATCTTCGATGTATTTATGTTCTATGAATAATTATCTATCATATGGTATGCTAATTATTTTTAGATACGTAAAACCATCAAGAATATCTATATCTAGAATTATTCAGAAAGAATTCCAGGATGTATTGTCGTTTCTCTCTCTCTCAAAGGAAATAATGTCACTTCTTTCGATGTAGCATTAGAGATATCCATCCAAGAGAGATAAGAAATCAGTTAAGGAATTTCTTTATTTTGATTCAGTTGTTTAAGTTTACATGATTATAAAGACTCCAAACAGTATATGCTAATTGTAGCGATAACACTTGACTGGTAACTAACTTTAGCTATATTCACCATTGCTTCCTCTCACTCTTTAATTCCTAAATTCTCTTACCCTCCACCATTCCATCCTTTTGTACCTCCCTTCATCTCATTCCACATCTCACTTACCGTTACGTCCCCCTCCACACCATGCCTCTACTTCCTTATTCCCCTACTTCCTTTGAATTATACCCTCCTTTATGATTCCAACCCCATCAACACCTTCCCTCTCCTTTCCCATTCCACTTACCTATACCCTTCACATATTCACTCTTGCTACATTGACCCTTACTCCATTCACTTCCACTCCCATTTCCCCTCCCTATATCCCTCTAACCCTCCCATTCCACACCTCCTCTCCCATGCCCCTCCTTTCGTCCATCTCTACCCCATCCCTCTCCTTCCCTACTCCCCCAAATCCTTTGACTCAACTACACCCTCCTCTTCACTCCCATCACTTTCCACATCTCCCTCCCCTTCAAATGTCACCTCCTACGTCACCCTTCCCTCCCTTCGTCTCTCTCTTTTCTACTCACTCCCCCCCTCTCCCTATATTCCGAACTACTTCCCCTCTACCTATAGGATTTCTCCCTATCTCTTCCAATGACCTATAGTTTCTCCATTATTCCTTCCCTACTCCAACACATCCTTTGACTCAACTATACCATCCTTTCCACTCCCTCCCCCTGCTACCACTCCCTCCCCCTCAAGTATCACCTCATACATCCATTCCCTCCCTTCCTCTCCCTCCCTTTGCCACTTACTCCCCTCCTCTCCTTGTATTCCCAACTACATCCCCTCTACCTCTAGCCTTTTTCCCTATATCTTCCATTCACCTATTATTTATCCATCGTTCCCTTCCAAATCCATCCCCCCACTCCCTCTCTCTACCTCCCTCCTCACCCTCCCTTCTACATATCCCATTGTCTCTCCTCCCCATTTTTTTTTCCCACATCCTCGCTCTCACCTATTCCCTTCCCACAACCTCCGCACATTCTTCTCTCTTCCTTCCTAAACCCATCACCTACCCTCTACCCGACCGAGTAACTCTCTCATCCTAACCTTGCCACTTTCCTACATTCGAATCCTTTTGTGCTTCCTCTCTTCCCCACTAAGATCATATCCCCCCACCAAGTCCCACCCTTCATCACCCACTTAAAATAATTTTCAATAATCATCATATATTTTACAATTACATTTAAATAAAGTTTGCAAAACATGCCACCTACACAAAACATAATACAAAACAAAATAAAATGTATCATTACTTTTAGCACATGAAAAAAAATATATATAACGTAAAATTAAAAAGTAATGTAAACTAAAATGAGAACCCTAATGTCACACTATCCTATGAAAGAAAATCGAAATTTATAAAGAAATATTCTATAAATAGTTTAAAATGATATTTAAAAAAAAAATCAAATTAAATTAATATGCTAAAGGTTTTTAAAATCTACTTCTTTCCTAACTATTATATGCTTAATTTTGTATTGAGATAGAAAATGCATATATATATATATATATATATATATATATATATATAATAAAAAGAAAAGTTTCTTAACATTTCAATGTACACTACACTACAGGACAAGTGATAAACTTTCTTGAAAATGCTATCTAAAAGCTTCGAAAATATTAACCTTCCAGCTAACTACCTTTACGACTAATATATGTGGCGCTCCACAATTTCCGTTCTAAATTTTTTATGATAACCAACAATGAGTTAATTAAACTAATTGAGAAAGAAATCATAATCCTTTAACACGGAGAACCCATGGGAACCTTTTATTTTATTGGTAATTAGATGTACACCAAAGGATAAAGCCGAAATGGATAGTTTGGCACTCGGACACTCACTTGAATATAATTGTATGTAAAAGGTACACATGACAAGGTTGTTCGTAATCACTACCACTCTTAATACAATTTGTGCTTAGAATTGACTTCTATATTGGATATGGAAATAATTGTTAAAATGACTTAACAGAATACCTAAAAATATGTCAAACTAAAAACCTATTGTTTGGAATTCAATATTAAGAAAAAGCATAACTCAATGGTATTATTGGAAGGGGTTTCAGGTACAACTCACACTAGCATAACAATAAAAACTATTACGACATGGAAAAACTCCATAAAACTAGACAGAATGGAGAATAAACCAGAAACGTAGGACTTGCTTCTCGTGTTCCTTTCCCATCAATAATTACGGTTGATCTAAAACATGGAGAGTAAATATGTTAGATCGTCCATCTTAACTCCGGATCTATCAAGCGCCGAGAGGGATCAAATATTTCGAGGTGCAAACCTATTTTTTGAGAGAAAATCTCTACCAAGAAAGGTTTCGCACCCTCAAGATATTTGATCTCTCTTGGCACTCTATAAATCTGGAGTTAATATGGATCTAGGCTGGTTTCAATGGCTTGTTGCCAAGGAAAATATATTGATAATATGAGCAACATATGATTAATTTTATAAATAATATGTAAATACATATAATATCCATATAGCCATTTTAAATATGATAAATATGTGTTAGATTTATTTGTGTCATTTTAATTTTAAATTTTCTTAATTACCTCATTTTTTTTGTTGAGATGATAAATATTGTAAAATAACTTTAATGATTAAAAATGATGATTTTTTTTTGAATGAAAAGTGACAATGTAATAATATTGGATGATAGAAAATGTGAATAATAAGAATGTACTCAATTACAAATAGTCTTCAATGTAATCAATCTCAAACTATTTTTTTCTATTGTTCTTATTGTCACCCCTGTTAGTTTTGTCATATTTTCATATAGATTATATGAAAAGGACACTTGGAATCATAAACCATTTAAATATTTAGCTCTATTTGTTGTAGTAAACATCATACCTTGTCTCTCTTGCTCTGGAATATTAATGGGTTTAATTACTATAACAAAAAAATCAACGTACATTGTCAATAATCAATGCACACTATTAATCCAATGAATTTAAAATTAATGCACCATAAAACATCCAATTAAATCATATCAAAACTCAACATATACATTGAAATCAATGTATCTAATGCAAGAAATCAAATAATATTAGAAAACAACATCTACACTGAAATTAATGCATCTAATGCAAGTAATCAAATAGGATTAGAAATCAACATCTACACTCAAATCAATGCTTCTAGTGAAAGTAAGAAAATAGGATTAGATACCAACATCTACACTGAAATCAATGCATCTAATGCAAGAAATCAAATAATATTAGAAAACAACATCTACATTGAAATTAATGCATCTAATGAAAGTAATCAAATAGGATTAGAAATCAACATCTACACTCAAATAAATGCTTCTAGTGCAAGTAAAAAAATAGAATTAGATACCAACATCTACACTAAAATCAATGCATCTAGTGCAAGCAATCAAATAGGATTAGAAATCACCATCTGCACTGAAATCAATGCATTTAGAGCAAGAAATGAAATAGGATTAGAAATCATCTACATTAAAATCAATGCATCTAGTGCAAGCAATCAAATATAATTAGAAATCAACATAAACATTGAAATTAATGCATATAGTGCAAGAAATAAAATAGGATTAGAAATCACCATCTACACTGAAATCAATGCATTTAGTGCAAGAAATATTATTCCATATCTCCCCTCTCCATCTATATCTATATCTCCCTCCATATCTCCTTTTTTGTCTCTTTATCTCATCTCGCCAAATACACACACTCTCTCACTCCATATATATTAATCTCGTTGTCCCTTCCTCGTTGTCTCCATCTATCTATTATTTGAATTCACCTTCCATATATATCTCTATCTCCCTATGTCTCTTTATATCAACCCCAAAACATACAATCTCTTTCTCCAATCTATCTATCACTCCCTCCTCCTCTCCCCCTCTCTATCTCTTCCCTTTCTCTCCCTCTCCCCTGCTTCTATCTCACTTCCATCCTTCTATCCTCTCTCCATCTTCCTTATCACTCTCTCTCTCTCTCTCTCTCCACCTTTCATTCTGTGTCTTTATTCATACCTCTCTATCTCTCCATATTCCTTATCACTCCCTCTCTCTGTCTCTCTCCACCTTTCACTCTCTGTCTTTATTCTTACCTCCCTCACTCCCCCCCTCCATATCCATCTCTCTTTCCCTACCTCTCTTCACTATATTTTTTCTTTTCTCTCATGCCTCTCTCTCTCTCTATCGTCACCTTCCAAATTTGTTACTATATGCCCATCTCTCTCCTTCTCTCCCTTCTTCTCTCCATCGCTCCTTGTTTTTCTCTTATCTCACCCCCAAACACACACACACTCTCTCCATCTCTACCTTGTCACTCTCTTTGTCTCCACTACTCACTCTCTATGTATTTAGTCTTACCTCCATATATCCCCATCCAACTCAATCTCTATATCCCTCCCTATCTCTCCCTCCCTCTCTCCTCCTCTCTCCTCCTCTCTTTCAAGTCCCCTCTATTTTCCTACCTCGCTCTCACTTTCTCTCCTACCACCCTGCCTCTTCCCCCATCACTCACTCTCTCTCTCTCTCTCTCTCTCTCTCTCTCCCCCCCCCTCCCCCCCCGAGAATCCTCGCTCTTCCCCCATCACTCTCTTCCTATATCTCAAGTCCTCTCTCTCTCTGCCCTCCAATCCTCTCTCTTCCCCCATCACTCTATCTCTCTCTCCAACTATGTTACTATATCCCTCCCTTTCTCCTTCTCTCTCCTTCTCTCCCCCATTATCTCCATCACTCTTATGTCTCTTTACCTCACCCCTATAAACACACACTTTTTATCCATACCTCCATTGTCACTCCCTCTCTCTCCACTTATCACTCTCTATATATTTATTCTTCCCTCCCTCTCTCCCCCTACAACTCCATCTTGCTATTCCTCCCTCTCTCCTCCTCCTCTCATCCTTCCCCTCTCTCCCTTTCTCTCCTACCTCCCTCTCCCTTCCCCCTTCTCTCTCTCTCTCTCTCTCTCTCTCTCTCTCTCTACCATCTAATCCTCTCTCCCTCTTTCTCTCCCACCTCCATCTTTATGTCTCCCTCTCCCTTTCCTACCCTTCTCTACCATTCTCACTCCTCTCCTTCTCTCTCTATTGAATATATTGCAAGAAATCAAATAGGATTAGAAATCATCTACACTGAAATCAATGCATCTAGTCCAAGTAATCAAATATCATTGGAAATCAACATCTACACTAAGATCAATGCACCTAGTGCAAGCAATCAAATAGGATTATAAATCACGATTTACAATGAAATCGATTCATCTAGTGCAAGAAATATTCTTCCCTCTCTCCCAACTACATTTATATCTATATCTCCCTCCATCTCTCCTTTTTTGTCCCTTTATCTCACCCCACCGAACACACACACTCTTTCACTCCATATCTATCAATATGTTTGTCCCTCCCTCATTGCCTCCATCTATCTCTTATTTCTCTTCACCTTCCATCTATATCTCTATCTCCCTCTGTCTCTCTATATCAACCCCAAAACATACACTATATTTCTCCAATCTATCTATCTATCACTACCTCCTCCTCTTGCTCTCTCTCTCTCTCTCTCTCTTTTCCATTCAATCCTTTCTCTCTCTCTCTCTGCCCTCCAATACTCTCTCTTCCCCCATCACTCTATCTCTCTCTCCAACTATGTTACTATATCCCTCCCTATATCCCTCTCTCCCCCCTTGTCTCCATCACTCCTTATATGTCTCTTTATCGCACCCCTAAAGATACACACTTTCTCTCCATCTATCCCTCGTCACTCCCTCTCTCTCCACTTCTCACTCTCTATGTATTTCATCTTACCTCCCTCTCCCCCCTCCAATTCCATCTCTCTATACCTCCCTCTCTCCTCCTCCTCTCATCCTTCTGCTCTCTCCCTTTCTCTCCTACCTCCCTCTCCCTTCCCCCTTCTCTCTCCCTCTCTCTCTCTCTCTACCTCCATTCCTCTCTCCTTCTCTCTTTCCCACCTTGATATTTATGTCTCCCTCTCCCTCTCTTACCCTTCTCTACCTTTCTCACTCCTCTCCTTCTCTCTCTCTCCATTCTTCCTCTCCTATCTCCTTCTGTTTATCTTCATCTCTCCCTTGTCACTCCCCCTATTTCTCCACCTCTATCACATATCTTTATTATTAATTCCCATATATATCTAGAGTTTATATATATATATATATAAAATTTAATATTTTATTAATTCAAAGTTATAATAATAATAATATTAATATTAATATTAATATTTTAATATTAATGTTAGGGTTAATAATGTTTTTTTTTTTTTTTTTTGCATGGTATTAATAATTATTTGGTATATAATTAGATGTTGATTTAGAATCCTATTAGATATATTTTTACTTATTTGCCTTACCTCTTTATACATATTTTATATTTATCTATTTACCATACCTCTTTTATAAATATGGTATTTGGCCTATGGTATTAATAATAATTTGTCCCATGTTATTTGGCACATAGGCTTCACCTAAATAAAATCACTTTTTTGAGATTTTGTAAATATAAAGAGGTTGATGAAGTAAATATAAAAAGAGTTTTTATTTATTTACCATACCTTTAGTTTATTTATATTTTTATTTATTTACCATACTTAGTGAATAAGAATAAAAAAAGGTTTTATTTATTTACCATGTCTTTGGTTTACTTATATTTTTATTTATAAACCATATCTCATTTTTGAGTGTTCGTAAACTTATTTTTTAAAATTATATTGTTTAAATTTATTTCTAATAAATTTTTAATTGTTTATTTATATGGTTATGTGACTCTTTGTTTAAGCTGATATTGTTTATATTTTATTTTTTTAATTTTCTTTAGTTTTTTATTTTGGCTTAACATACTTACACATCGAAAGACACAATAAAATGGTTAGACAATGATCACGAATTTAAGAAACCATTCCATATCCTATTCCCTAGGGAAAAAAATTCGATAGCTGAAATCCCTTATAATAACAACAATGGAACTTTAACAACTAATAATAGCAATCGAAGTTTCTAAGTTTAAACACCCATGACGAGTTGAGCCGAGCCGAAATTTGATATAGAGATTTTCGATGGATTTACGCTCTATGAATTATTTGTACGAGAATTATTGATAGAGACATAAAGTCATCGAGCATCTTTATATCTTGAATTATTCGTAAAAAAATTCCATGATGTATTGCTTTATTAGGGCAGTTTCTCTCTATGTGAGATTTATACCACAAAATGTCATAAGGAATTGCTTGATTTTGATTAAGGTTATAGTATTATAAGGACTCAAAACGGTACATGCTAGTAGTAAGTCTCACACATGACACACAGCTAATTTTAGCTTTCTAAAACTTTAAAACTGAACTCTATAATGGTTAAAGTTAAAGTTATACGATTATAAAAACTCATACTAGTACATGCTAATAGTAACTCTAACACATGACTCAGCTGATTTTAGCTTTCTAAAAATTTAAAACTAAATTCTAAAACTTGGTTTCTTTCATACATTTCTCTCACACATGATTGATAACTAAAAATTAAAAGCTGAACTCAACAGATCTCTATGACTTGTCTACTGTCTGTTCTGATGTTTTGTCTTCCAGTTGTTAACTGTTTCATCATGAGCAAGTTCAAAATAAAAGGTTCGGTTCTCTATGAAATAATGTTGAGTGAAATAGGGGCAGCAAGCAATTGCCATGGTGCATATTATAAGGTATCTAAAAAGAATTGAGAAAATAGGAGGAGATAGATGGCCGAAAGTTATCTTCAATGAAGGTATGAGTGAAAAAAAGAAATCATGGATCAATGAAGGTATGAGTGAAAAAAAGAAATCATGGATGAGACAAAACAACAAATGGATGCAAAAATGGAATATTTACCTGAATGCATGTCTCACAAATAGTAGGGAGTTAAAGAATTTTGTGCTGGAGAACTTCGTAAGGGTATATGGGGAAAAGAGTTGCCTAGAAAGAAGAAGTATTATGTTCATAAATTCAACCCCACTTGTGATCTACAACAAAAAGAATACATTGGAGCTAGCAGTCCATGGAGAGAAAAGGTTCTTATTCCTCAATTAAGAACTAACTCACATCAACTTAAGTGTGAAACAAGACAGTGGAAGAGACCTAAAGAAGTTGGGGAAGAAAGAGTATGTAGTTTTTGCACCTATGGAGCAGTGGAATCAGAAAAAAAATTCATTTTGGAATGTGATGCTTTCAGAGACATCTAGGACGGTTACTGCAGTATGTTAGCATCAATTGCGTGGCATTGTCTTTTCAGTGATGGAACTGTTAGAAGGTTGGATCAACTCATCATCCATTTGAGTAAGAAAAAGATTGAATTATAGAAGTAAAAAAAAGAAAACCTAGTGATCCCATAAACTATTCTTAGTCTCATAAACGTTAAAATTTCATTCATTAATTCTCCTTCTCCATAAATGTCATTTGCTGAAAATAACGTTTTCAGAATTATACTCCAGTTATTTTGCAGAAAATCACTCGCACGCACACAATATTTATCTGTGCACCATTCCACTCCTTCTATGCTCCAACCAATGAACATTTACAAGTAATTGTGTTCTAATGCATTAAATGGAAAACACGAATATATTATTCTGTCGTTGTCATGTGGTTATACGATAGCTAGCTGGGGTTTCTTTAAAACTGCATTTTTAATATTAATAATTAATGCAAATAACTGGGGTTTCTTCAAAAGTGAATTATCAATATTAATAATTAATTTAAATAGTGTTAAGTGAAAAATATGTTGTAATGTTATATATATATATATATATATATATATATATATATATATATATATAATAATAATAATAACATTACAACATATTTTTCACCTTACTAAATAATAATAATAATAATAATTTAATCTTTTAAATTATATTAATGATAAAAAAAAATTAATAATCCAAAAATTAACTAAAATAAAATTTAATCTATAATAACATATTTAAAAATACTTTAATTTAAATAAGATTTTTTTAATGTATATACTATTAAATAGTTAGTAATAAAATTTATAGGAAATAATTAATTTAGAAAGCAGTAATTGTACATTATTAAGTATTTCTCTACTTATAATTTATAGAATATAAATTTAAATGCTAAAAGAAAAAACTAATAATTATAAATTTAGTTATTAATATATTATTTTATTGGGAAAAACCATTTTTTATCAATGGCAGCAATGGAACATAAAACTTTACTTAAGTGTTGGGAAAGGGGAGGTGCAATATGATGTTCAAGAACATATTTTCATATTGACTTAAGTCTTTAATTGTATTCTCACAAAATACACATACTTTCATGAGCCTCATTCTCAAGATTACGAATCCCTTAAATTTTCACAAGGATTTTCATTCAACACCATGTATGTGTTCTTAAGAACATCTTCATGTTCCTACCGAGCCTCTGAACATATGTTCATATTCTTCTTGGGAAGTATTTTTATTATTTTTTATTTTATTATCATTATTTTAAATCTTATAGCAATTTTATTTCACTATCACATTGGGTTGTGCATTTTAAGAGTGATATAGAAAATTTAAGAGTGAGAAGGATAGATTAACAATTCACTATTGGATGTCGTCATCAATTAGTTCCATGTTAGTATGTTAATTGTATTTGATTATTTTTTAATCTTCTAATTTATTTTTACATTATAAAAAAGTACATAAATATCTGTTTTTCTCTTTATTAAATTGCACCTATCTAATTAACATTTATCCTCTAAAAAATCAAACCCAACATCACACATGAGGACATACAAAATCCCAAACTAGAACTAGAAAAATTAAAGATTCACAATTGATGTGGTGTTAATGTTCCTAAGTATTCTTATACCATACTTGAAACAGTAAAGATCCCTTATGGATGTCATTAGGGATAAACATAACTACCTTTATCACTTTTTTTGCAAATGAAAAACGAAAATCAACATATATTCTAATTACAAGGGAACGTTGTTTGATATTATAGGATAAGACACAAAAACAAGTGAATAAGGCAAAATTATAAGGCTAAGGATGATGAGGTTGTTGGTGAAGACTTGAGAAGTAAGGGGAAAGAGACTTGATGTGCTTAGAAAAGTATAAGTCTTTATTCTAAAGCCAATTTCCACTGCAATGTAGATCAAAATAAACATGCTGACAACCAACATGTAGCTATTACAAGATTCTATAAACCTTGAAAACAATGGTCTTTTTGTTGAAAACGGAAATCCATCATACATATTTTATTTTTTTTTTTCTAAATTTAGGATTAAATGATGAAGGTAATGCACCACAATATAGAGGGGGTTTTAAGACAACATTTGAGATCATTTTGTGAAATTTCCTTAACCCGAGACAAAAAAAATTGTGTGTTTTCTTAAATATCATCTTTAAACCATTGTATCGGATTATTGTCTTAAAATTTGTCTCTATAAATACAATATATAACACAAGCATGATTTCCTCTTAGTATACAATTTCATTTTTCTCTCAAGAGAGACAATAGTTCATATACAATATGCCTTCAATCCTAGCTATTGTCTCTAGAGACAACAAAAATTATATTTAAAGACAATACCATATCACTTTTGTCTCTTTAAAGAAAATATATAAAAATGAATCCAAAAAATAATCTCACCATTGAAATAATTCAATATAAAAACGATTTAATTAAAAATAAACTACAATCTCATTCATTAATTCATGTTACCGCATAGTGAAATCAAACCACCTACCTTTTGCATGTAAGGCACGAGCTCTTCCATTGAGCTAACACCTTTTAAATAATTATGTGATGAGTTATGACACCTATTCTATAAGATTCAATGCTAATTTGTACCTAACCTTAACCCCATTGAAGTTTCTTAGCACAGTGAGAAAACCTTCCTGCTATTGAACCTACAGTGTTGTTGCTTCAAGCTAGAGTGCTAATATAAAGTAGGAAAACAAGTCAAGGTTACTCTGTGTTTCTCTTTTCATCCGACTAATTTATAAAATAAATTTCATGCAGTTTAATTTTCTAGATTGAATGAAATCTAATGAAATATTTCATATGTCTAGGGAGACTTCTTGTGCAATAAGAAATTTCTTCTAACTTTACTAAGTCTAATATGGATGGACATGTACCTTCTCTCCAAAATTACCAAATTAATGGTATTAAAATTTCATATACCCTTCTCTATAATCGTTATTGAGAAGGATTTACAGTTGAGTACCTCACTAGAAAATATAAAAATTGGTTTGTTATTATCACAAGGACATAGACATAGCAATTTTCATCCCCTAGCCTTGGATAGATTAATTTATATCCCATGCGAAAAAGGTGACATTTACTCTCCTTCAGGTGATTTATGCATGATTTTTCTTTTCTATTTATGGAGATAAGTGCTCATATATATTCATGTGAATATCCTTGTTTTCCCAATATTTGAATAGAACTGTTCTTACCCTACCGTGATTACCTCCAAAAAAAACTGCAAGAATGGGCCCATTTCTTACATGAAACTCCCAAGACCATGAGGTTACTGCTATAAATACTTCAGGCCAATTTTAGGAAAAGCACCATCCTACCTTGATACAAACTAGCCCTAAGATAGGTCGATAATGTAATGAATTTTTATGGCATTCAATTTGATCTAAGGATGCTCTTTTGCTGTATAGTGTCCCTACAAGAAAGTTTTTTCTTTGTTCAACATACAAAACAAATCCTTTTGAGATAATAAGATAGTAACCCCAAGTAACTCAAACTAAATTATTAAATAATCCCAATAAATTATTAACCCAGACACATTTTAATAGTGGTGCTATATATCCACTATGAAACCAATATAGTATCACCATTTATTAAAATTTTCCATTATTTTAGTTATTTAATAACATATCTCATAAAAGTACCATAATTATTTAAATTGCATTATTTCAATAAGACCATTAATTTATAAGTGACATCAACTCACCAAATTATCAAAATAAAGTAAAATAAAACTGTAAGTAAAATCTTAGTCTGTTAAAGAAACTAGATCCCAGTCTAACATTTCCAACCATTAAAAACTTCAAAATATAATTAAAAAACTATTATTATTATTATTATTATTATTATTATTATTATTATTATTATTATTTAAAGAAATGATAGATATAAATAAATGAAATTTAGACAGATTAAAAAAATTGTTGCTCCACAACCTTATGCAACATCCCACAACAGTTCCTTCACAAAATTCGATATTGAGCACCATACACAGCTACTATATCAAGCTAGCTATATTGTATTTTCTCATACATTGAGATGGCACCCTCGGGTTTGTCTACCCAGCTACAATTACTCGAAATTCTGGTCGCTCATTATTTTTAAAAGAAATGTAATTTTTGCAATGTTTAAATCATTGTTTTAATGATTAAAATGGGTTTAGTATGATCAATAATTTTTTTTATCTAAAATATTAAATATTTGAAGTTTGATAATTGTAATTAAAATTTTCTTTTTTTATAAAATTTACTTCAATTACGACCAAAATTTTAATTGTTTTCAAAGTAAAAATATTGCAAGCTCATCTATCACTCTTTAGTCAATTCCTCATGTTCAACCACTAAAAAAACATACAAATAACGGAAACAAAAAGATATAGTTTATAAGAATAATTTTCCAACTTGCTTCGAATTTGAATTCTCCGATAAAAGTTCCCGAGTTTAACAACCCATGATGAGCCGAAGTTTGATATAGATATGTTGAATTCCATTATATATCTATGAATAATTTTCTCTATGTTACTTCCACTAGCAGATAATTATTCAGAGGTAAACCCATAAAGTGTATTTATACCTAGATTTATTCATAAATAATTCCCCAATGCATTGACTCATTCTAGGGAATTCTCTTTGAAAAATGTCATTTCTTTCAAGCTAGTATTGGAGATCATCACCACACAATTCTGAAATCATATATATATGGGCCTTGAACTAGAATATTCCTAAATTTTTAGAGGATAAGTGGGTTTTCAGTGAAAACATCCCATTTAGTGACATAAATCAGGTTATGCATGAATCAATAAAAACCACTTAGGGATTAGAGTTGCTAATTTTTCAGTAAGAAAAAAATCTAGTTTATATTGAGTACCAATGCACAACATCAAAAAAATTTAGGTCAGTCGTCAAGTGTTTCATCTTTTATCTATACTTGTCCAGGATATCTAAATTCTATACAGTTAAATACACATGTTCTAATATTCAAATGTCCCTAGTTTTAGATCACATCTGATCTATTTATATCCTTGTACCGTATTCAAAAAAGTGTAAAACCAACACCCATTGTGGTTCCTTTTTTAAGATTCTCCTTTATCAAGATTCTAGGTAATAGCTTTTGAATACAATCCTGCAAATGTAAATGATATACCAACCGATATACAAGAATCACAAAAAAAATTAATGTACCAGGAGAAGTCTATTAATCATAGGCTCAGTAAAATGTTACCACCCATGTAGCCCTATTTCCAGAGCCATCAACGAGTTCATATTTCATTTCTCCGCAAATACCATGAATTCCTTTCTTAGATAGCCTGTTTACAACCTATTTTTTTCTCTCGATAGACATGGTGGAAAGATATAGAAGTGAAAGTCTTTCTTAGATCTCTAATCCTGTCCAGCCAGGATTGTTAGCCAGGATGTGAGATTTCGAGGCCTTAGCAGAATTTTGTTGTTCAAGTGCTGTATGAGGAATTTGGATTACCGGAAAACCCACAATATGTCATTTATAATTGCGTAGTAAACCATAATAATCCCTAAGGATCTCAAACCTCATATTTGTTGTATAATTGCTTAGTAAACCATAATAATCCTGAAAGATCTCATCCCCCATATTTTTTCCTTGGTGTCCAAACCAGTAGATTTTATAGTGACATTGTGGCGATATCAAGAGCCACACTCTATATCCACATCTAAATTTTCTTTGCAGCTCCATCAAAAAATCCTGCAGAATATTGGAACTCGAAAAATATGTTCCTTATGGAGAAGTTGTGATCCATCTTCTCATTATCTGTGCAAAAACCATATTGAATGTGCTAAATATTACAAAATCATCATAAAAACTCAAGGTTGTTGAAATATTAACTCACTCATAGCTAATAACTAAATTTAGGTTTCTAAAAACTCAAAATCATACAAGCTAAGGTTTCTAAAAACTCAAAATCATACAAGCTAATATCCAATACGTAAATTTAGCTTTTTAGAAATAGCTAACTTGTTAACCACCTGTTGTCTCTCACACTTTCCCAGGTTTTGATGCCACTACTTAAATGCATAATCTCCTCCGAGAAATGTTATTTGTGCCTGATAACCATAATTGCAAGCATGTAATGTATATGTGTGCACCATTTGACGGAGTTGATGCTCCAACAAATTCGAATCTATGCTATGTTTATTCTTAACATTGACATGCGACTTATTGTGTTCGAAGGTGTTAGATGGAAGTAGCCAAAACAATTGATATCTATCTATATATATATATTTATAATGAGTTTATTAATTCCAAATTTAATTAAAATATATATAATATAATTAATTTAAATAAAATTTTCATACTTTAAATTATATATTATTAACTATTTAATAATTATAATTTATAAATTATAAATTAAATTTAAATATTTTAAGTAAAAATAATAATTAAAAATTTAGTCTCTTATATATCATTTCATTTGGAAACCATTCTTATGAGTCACTATGAGAGAACATTGAAATATATTTTATTACAACCACGAGTCACATAGGGGTACATTTGTATAAAAACCATTTTTAGTTAGATGGATGGGTGGCTTATAGCTTTCGACAAGCTTCCATGTATAATATGAAGTTGACTCTATATATCCATCGCCTTATATGCTAAAAAATTAATAATAACTTCCTCTAATCTCTTACTTCTCATTTTTCTATAACTAGGCTCCCACGGTCAAGTTTGCGTATGCATATCCTATCATCCAACATTTACTCTTGTTTAGATATGCTCAGTAGACTTCTAACCCAATTTTTGAAATTCATTTTTCTTCTTCCTTTTCAAATTGCTTCCCAATGGCTTAGGTTTCATTCTATCTATAATCTAACTCATATGAATACAATTTTCTTCTTTTCTTGTGAAGGGATGCTCCCAATGAATTAATGATTCTCCTTATTTATGACTCTACCCTTTCGGTGATATCAAGGGAAATATTCTACCCCACTTGAAATTATACACTATTTTTAATTGAAATAAATACTTGCCTTCACTTTATCTTATAAATTCGTATTATCTACCTTTCCATTTCACCATTTTTCTCTTTAATCTCACTTTCAAAATTTCTCATCTTCTTAATGTGACTTGAGATTTTTTATTATCTTACTTCTTTATTACCTGCAACATTTGTCTTAGTTATTCCAAATTTTCTCACAACAGAGTTCAGTAAATATAATTTCAACATATTCCTTGCAAGTAATATATTTGATATTAAGATTTTTTGAAGTGCATAATCTCTTGAAAATCCATACTTGGTGGGAATATTTTTTTCCATTTGAGTGCATCATATGGTTATTTATAATGCTAATTTCACTTGTATTAGCATATAAAATCGATATTTATTGATCATATTCTACGCTGATAAGCTTTAGATTCTTGTTCATCCAAACAACTTGAGTAAAAAAGTGTATTGATGCAATGTATCTAGCTTTGAAAACGGATAAAAATATTTAGGTTTGTTCCTTGCTCAACCATGATATTAGAATATTTTCCAAAAATAATGTTCCTCCAATTGTATATTTTCTGACATCTATAATCCCTTCACAATTTGCATTTATATATTTCATTAAAGTATGATGTTTGTGATCCACTTTCCTTATGTAGAAGTCGTGATCCATATTCTCATAATTTATGCCCCAACCATATTGGGTGTGCTAAATGTTACAAAATCATCATGAAAACTCGAAGTTGTTGAAATATTAACTCACTAATAACTAAATTTAAATTTGCATCTCTATATTCCATTAAAATATGATGTTTTTGATCCACTTTCTTTATGGAGAAGCCGCGATCCATATTCTCATAATTTATGCAACAACCATATTGGGTATGCTAAATGTTACAAAATCATCATGAAAGCTCAAAGTTGTTGAAATATTAACTCACTAATAACTAAATTTAGGTTCCTAAAATCTCAAAATCGTACAATCTAATATGCAATAGCTAAATTTAGCTTTTTAGAAATAGCTAACTTGTGGCCCACCTATAATCTCTCACATTTTCCCAAGTTTTGATGCTACTAGTTAACTCCATGATCTCCTCGCAGAAATGTTATTTGTGGACGATAATGATAATTGCAAGCATGTAATATATATGCATGCACCATTCGAAGGAGTTGATGCTCCAATAAATTTTAATCTATGCTATGTCGATTCTTAACATGGACATGCGACTTATTGTGTTCTAAGGAGTTAAATGGAACTCGTGAAAATAATTGGTATCTCTCTATATTTTTCTGTAATGTACGATAATTTAGATTTTAAAAATTATATTAATGGTAAGCAATGAGTTAATTAATTCCAAATTAATATTAACCTATAGTATAATTAATTTAAATAACACTTTCATTTTTTAAATTATACATTATTAATTATTTAATAATTATAATTTATAATTTATAAATTAAATTTAAATATTTTACATAAAAAAATAATAATTAAATGTTCAGTTTCTTATATATCATTTTATTTGGAAACCACTCTTATGAGTCACTATGAGAGAACATGGAAATTTATTATATTATTGAAAGAATTTGTATCACCATAAAGTTTTGAAGCTCTTATCGCTTTATATAGCAATAGGAAAAAGTAGTTAAAAAGCCAAATTATGTTGAGTCAAAGTTGTTTTTTTCGTTAAAACATTTGACGAGGGGAAACTAGATTACATTACTTAAAAATTAGCTATTATATGTGGTTTTCAGTTAGTTTCTCATAAATATTTTAATTAGATTTGATTGTTTCTTAATGATTTCATTTTTTAACATTTTTTTGAACCGCATACTCTCATGAAAATCCATACTTGTTTGGAATATGTTTTCCATTTGAATGCATCATAGGGTTATTTATAATGCTATTTTCACTTGTATTAGCATAGAAAATCGATATTTGTTGATCATATTTTACTCTGATAAAATTTATATACTTATTCATCCAAACAACTTGAGTAGCTTTGACAATCGATAGGGAGATTTAGGTTTGTTCCTTTCTCAACCATGATATTAGAAGATTTACCAAAAATAATGTTCCTCCAATTTTACTTTTCGTGTCATCTATAATCCCTTCCCAATTTGTATCTCTATATTTTATTAAATTAAATTACCTTTTTCTTGAATACCATAGGCCAAATTTTAATGTCCCCTTTAAATATCTAAATATTCTCTTAATTGCTTGTGCATGAGTCTCCTTTAGTGCTATTAAAATACCAGAACCAATCTTAACACTTCCATAATATATGGGCTTGACGTCAGATATAGTAAGATCCCAATTATTGACTCGTACATAGTTTGATTTGCATTAGGGGATTCATATTCTTTGATAAACTTGCATCTTGTGACAATGGATATGCTAACATGTGCATAATTTTCCATGCCTAATTTATTTAACATTTCCCTTAGATACTTTGGAGCAAAATAAAATACCTTTATTTGATTGAGTAAATGGAAATCCTAAGAAGAATGACAATTCTCGTAGCGAAAAAATCTCAAACTCCTTTTTCATTTATGTTGCAAAATTTTGACTCATTAAATCAACATCATTACCAAAAATGATATCACCTATAAATTCCACAATAATTTAAAAATTATCATTATCTATTTATTGGATGTGTGAAGTTGCATTGATGTCAACCATGGGGAGTTAGTCAGCCAATTGACATTGGAATTAATGTCAAATGGATTTGTATTGATGATCAAGTGGGTTGCATAGATTTGTTGAGGCTTGTATAGGTCATGGAGGTCCTTAACGATGTGGTGATGAAATTGCATGAAGTTTTTGGGAGAGAAAGTTTGATTTTCTAGGCACTAAAGGAGTGGTGCAATCATCCCTCCTTCATAGAGGGACAATTGCTTCATTTTACTCTCATCCCCTATTAGCCAACACACATTGCTACATAGTGGCCATTCAAAGGCAACACCACTTCTGTAGGTGAAGAATGCACAATACCTTAGGCCTAAATCAAAGAATTTTACCTTGGTTTGGGTTAGAAGGTTCAATTGGATTGATTCTTTAGTGAAAGTGATTTGGTTATCATTTTTAGTGTGTATACTATCAATTGACTTGCTTATGGTATGAATGAATTTATTTTTTAGTAGTAGAATTAGTGATAAATTTGTTGTAGATATGTTCCATATATTGAATAAAAAAATGGTTGATCTAATATTTGTAATGAAGATCTGTTAGTAGTGTGCTGCGATTAATCTAGAGTTTTGGATGTTTTTTTATATATAACCATGGATTGTGTTGAACTAAGGTTAGCATGTGAGGATAGAAAGATAAATAAATGGTGTTAAGTGTGCATGAGTTGTGTGAATAGAGAGAGAGCCACACCTTGCACATTTTAGAACAATGGATTTCATGGCTAGTTCTAAGACTGTTAGTGCATGGCCTAAACAATTCAAAAATACTAGAGAGAATCAAATACAAATATCTATTGCTAGGAAGAGTGTGTATTGCTTAACATGGAACTACCAAGATCGATGGCTAGAGTGTGCCATTGTGTGATCTGTGTAAAAGAAGTTTGCTCTAGTATGGTGATATCTTGAGAAGAGGATTGAATGAAAAATAATAGTGTCTTGTATGCATAAAGTATGCTAATGTTATAGAATGCAAATATGTACAAGTGCAGTTTATGAATAGATCATCGAAATAACAGTAGAAAAATTCAATGACAAAGCTTTATATTCAATAGTCGAGTATTAGTTATGTTTATTATTCTAATAGGTTTGTTACTGTAGGGGTTCCGTGATGAGCATATTTTTTTGTATCATAGATCTTATATGGGTGTAATATTTCATATCTATTTTATATGTTCGAGCCTATAATGTTGATATTTATTAATGCCATATGAATGGCCTTGTATGTTGTTCTTATACATGTGTAGATGACTCCTAATGTAACTCTACTACAGTGCTTCGATCAGTGTATGTAGAAAATAATAATGTATTATCATACATATTAATATATGTATGTTTTATTGAGAGTATTATGCTAAGTTGATATTGTCTTTTGTGTTGCTGAGAAATATTTCATGTAGAGAGAGAGTTGTGCCTTGACTCAGTTGATGACACTACAAGGAAAATACCTTCTACTGGAGGTTTTTGTGGAAGACCCTATACAAATATCCTAAAATTTTGTTTGTAGCAAAAGTCACTAGAGGAGGTGGGTAGGTATATTTTTTTTAATAGTGCATCTATAATATACAAATGCACTAGTGCTTTACTATACATATAAGCATTGGTTCCTAATAGAACATGGTGCACTGTGGAAGTTTTATTAAGAAAAACCTGTTGGTGCGTATAATAATTTAAACTGCTGCAAAAAAGCTAAATTTACAAAACTGTAGATCATATAATTCATTTTTTCCAGTCCGGTGGTATCGTATGATCATGCCCCGGTGCAAAACCAATACAATAACACCCCAGTGCGTACTCTATTGATAACATGAGAACAAGCTTAAATTTAAAAAAAAAAATCAGTCCTAAAACTCTTTTCACCATATCGATATTACATCCACTAGAATAACTTGTGTTCTTGTATACAAATACCCTAGTGTGTACTTAAATATAGCACTATTTTTTGGTTTTTAATTTAAAAAATGCAGTGCTATATTCCCATGATGCAGTGGTGCGGTTAATGTATTAAAATGTCATGGTGCATCTTATCAAGAGCACCACTATAGGTTTTTTAATTTAAAAAAAAATTAGTTTTATATTCCCATGAAGCACTGGTGTTGTTCATGAATCAAAATGACCAAGTGTGTCCTTCAAATATAACCTCTAGAGGAGTTTTTAATTTTAAAATAATGTGGTGCTATATTGCCATGAAGCACCGTTATAGTTCCCGTATTAAAACACCCTATTGCATATTAATAATATCTCCTCTATAGGGTTTTTAATTTCTAAAAAAAAAAAAAAAAACACCCTTGGAGATAGGGTGCATTATTGTTGGTCTAAGAACCCACCGAAACAGGGTTAAATAAAAAAAAACACCAATTGACCAAAAATTCCATTTTTACCATTTTTCGTGCTATAGATCTTTGTAGAACCACTACCACTCTTACTTCACTCAAGCGCCATGATGTTGGTGCCTCTCTTTCTCACCATCCTTCTGTACCATGATTAGTGCGAGGATTTCCAATTTTCTGAAATGGTGGAGAAATTGGCTTTTCTCATTTACGTGTCAATTATGCCTCCCTGATTACCAAATTTCTAGGTAATTTCTATGTTCCCCTCTAATTTAACTTTTTAGCATATTATAATTTCAATATAGCTTCGAAAATCCACTGTTTTTTACTATTATTTTTCCTGCACGGTGCATTCGATAGGTTTTACTTGCACAACCACCTTCTAAAATTACATTGTGCATCAGAGTTCATTAAATGAACCTAACACACCGCGATGTTGTTAGTGTATCTTTTAAATTAAAATTCACCAGGAAAAGCTATAAATTTTACATCGATGCATACATTCTAATTTTACTCACAGTGCACTTATATTTACCAAATGCAATGCAAACATAATATTAGGAAAATATAGCTCGTTGCATCCTACAAACTGAAAATTTATGTACTGGTGTGAAAAGGTTATACATACTTACTAGTGTGTAACACTGTCAATGCATCGTGTTGAAAATGGTTTTTTTGTGGACCGAAAGTGGTGCACCATATGTGTATACACACTATTACCAGTGTTCTTATTTTTTCTTGCGCACGAGAGCCAATGCATTACTATTTTTTGGGCTCACTGGAGATGAAATTTTTTTCATGTTAATTTAAAGGTACGTGTCCATATTTATAAATAAATTTTCCATTTTATAAAGAAAAATTATGTGTTATGTATCATGTTGATGTATTTTATATGCCAATCTTTTAGTAGAGACATCAATAGCGCAAGAAACAATTGGCGTAGTAAAAAATTTCGGATCAATATAATGTGATACGACCATGGGAGGTATAATAGAGCAAGAGAGATTTATAGCATCGACCTATTAGCGTAGTGACTCGAGTGGCCTTGAGGAATGTAGGCCTCCTTAAGTTCTATGAGGAGGCTATATCCTTGGAGCCACACTCTGGATTGCTTGAAAAATTGACCCATTCGTGGGATTTCCACTAATAGTGTTTTGTGTTGGTCCTAACACATGGTATAGGCCCTCTGAGGAGGATATATATTTTACCACTAGCATGTCCAAGAGATGGGAGGATTTTATTGAGTTCCCTGATGTCCCCCATGAGGTTACAACAAAGAGTCATCTTTTCTACTATCAAATGTATGTTGGGGGTCATGTTGTCCATCCTACAAATTTTCAAGTGCGTGGAGGAAAACTACAAATTGCTTCTTTTGTTCAACAGAAGGTTAGGTTCCTCTCACGAACTAGAATTATTAGTTCTAAACGGGTAGGCTCTAAAATTTATAATGTGATTAAGTATGTATAACAAAAGTTTACATTCTCAAATTATTAACTATCCAATGAAAAAGTTTAAAAACATCATACATGATGCATTCTACCTCCCTTACTCTTGGGACAAGGACATTTCTATTAGACTCATCCTGAAACTCCAAGGCTACCTGCATATCAGCCTCCTTAGAATGGTCAATCATTAAAGTGTTACAATTTTGAAAATTAACAATGAGACTTTTGTCTAGTAGTTTCCAAAACACATGCTCTGCCCCCTCAGTCATGGATTTCCTGCAGAGTTCTTGAATTAATTTATTGTATGTAAACATATTGGGTCTAAGATTTCTCTCTATCATATTATCATGGAAGCCAAAATATTGAAACATATTACAACATATTTTTAACTTTCTTGCAATATCCATAGATTAGAAAATCATAAGTGAGCCATGGTTCGATACCTTTGTCAACCATCCATCCAAGTGGATAGATAATTATGTCTATTTGTCTCCCCTCCCTTCTAATATTATCCATGAACACAATGTAAAAATATTTCCTTTATAAAAAACCTCTTTTATTTATCTCATTGAAAAAATAAATAACTTGCTCGATGTAGCGTTTATATAAACACACGTTTCAGGCATGTTTGTTAAATTTCGATGTTGCACTAACACACTAATATCGATGTTACAAACGGTGTCCCAAGAAACGAAATTCCAAAATTTCTCAACGAAATCTATCACAATCCAGGTTTTTAAACTCTTATTAATCGGGATATAATTAATTAAGATCAGAATGCAGAGGAATGAAGGGAAAAAAAGAGCTCCCGAACCAATGCGTATCATGCATTTAAGATAGCAATATTAGGTGACTAACTTCCCTGCATAAGGTATGCCAATGCGAAGATTAAGGGAAATGAAAGCCAACTCCCTCCTCCAAAGATGGTTTCGTATAATATGATTTGGCCATATGCGTATTGTAAGTAAATAGCTGCACTAGGTATGTTGCATAATACTTATTTAAAAAATGAGCTTCATGTTAAAAATTTCACATTAAAAAAACAATATAGATTCATGTTTTCTTTGATGTCTCGAGCCCGCACGTGGTAACGAGCGCCTTCCCGTAGGTGTTTTTTAAATAATAATAAGTTGTGCGCCTCATTCCCCTACATTAATCATCATTTGTCTTTAACATGGATTGTATTAAAGTTGGAAAGGAATGAAGTTAAATAAATTTATAAAAAGTAAAAGTTGAATTTTATTTATATTACAATATAATATTATAATTAATATATATTCTCTTTTCATAAATTTTGTTTATAATAGTTTATAACTTTTATAATAGTTTATAACTTTTATCTATATAATCTTATAAATTTTAATTATAAAAGATAAATTTTAAAAAAAATCTTAATATATATAAGAGAAAATAGTTGTCCCACAACCAAATGGTATTTTGTATTTTTTCATACATTGAAATGGCGGTGACCATCTTTATATAAATATAATTGAGATACATAACTTTTATATAACTTTGTACAGTGGATAGCTTATCGAAAATAATAATAAAATAAAATAATCATAAAATAATAATTAATAATAATAGTAATTATATTGATCATAAAATACAATATAATATTGTATTAATCATAAAATACTAATTAATAATTCAAAAATTAATTAAAAAATAAATTTAATTTATAATAATATATTTAAAAATACCTTAATTTAAATAAGATTTTTTTTAATGCATATATTATTAAATAGTTAGTAATAAGAATTTGTAGAAAATAATTATTTTAAATAACATTGATTGTACATTATTAGGTATTTCTCTAATTATAATTTATAGAATATAAATTTAAATTTAAAAAAAATGATAATTATAAATTTAGTTATTAATATATTATTTCATTGCGAAAAAAAATTATTATTAATGGCAGCTGGAATATGAAACTTTACTTAAGTGCTGGGAGAGGAGAAGTGCAATATGATGTTCAAGAACATATTTTCATATTGACTTAAGACTTTAATTGTATTCTCACAAAATACACATACTTTCATGAGTATAATTCTCAAGCTTATGCATCTCTTAAATTGCCACAAGGATTTTCATTTAACACCATGTATGTGTTCTTAAGAACATCTTCATGTTCCTACCAGGCCTCTAAACATATGTTCATATTCTTCTTGGGAATTATTGTTAGTATTTTTAATCTTATTATAATTATTTTAAATCTTATAGCTATTTTATTTCACTAGCACATTGGGTTGCACATTTTAATAGTGATTTAGAAAATTTAAGAGTGAGAAGGATAGATTAACAATTCACTATTGGATGTGGTAATCAATTAGTTCCATGTTAGTATGTTAATTGGATTTGATTTTTTTTAATCTTATGATTTATTTTTACATTATAAAAAAGTACATAAATATTTGTTTTTCTCTTTATTAAATTGCACCTAGTTAATTAACATCGATCCTCTAAAAAATCAAACCCAACATCACACATGAGGACATACAAAATCCCACACTAGAACTAGCAAAATTAAAGATTCACAACTGATGTGGTCTTAATGTTCCTAAAGAATTCTTATACCATACATGAAACACTAAAGATCCCTCATGGATGTCATTAGGGATAAACGTAACTACCTTTATCACTTTTTAAGAAAATCCAAAAGGAAAATCAACATATATTCTAATTACAAGAGAAAGTTGTTTGATATTATAGGATAGGTCTTGATAAAGACCAAATTAGTGAAAACAAAATTTCAAAACAATAGATGTTGACACAAAACAAACTTATAAGACTAAGGATGATGAGGTTGTTGGTGAAGACTTGAGAAGTCAGGGGAAAGAGACTTGATGTGCTTACAAAAGTCCAAGTCTTTCTTCTAAAGCCAATTTCCACTGCAATGTAGATCAAAATAAACATGCTACCAGTCAACATGTAGCTATTACAAGATTCTATAAATCTTTAAAACAATGGTAATTTTATTGAGAACGGAAATCCATCATACATTTGGTTTATTTTCTAACTTTAGGATTATATAATGAAGGTAATGCACCACAACATAGAGGGGGTTTTAAGACAATAGTTGAGACCATTTTGTGAATATTTTCTTAATCCGAGACAAAAAAAATTGTGTGTTGTCTTAAATATCATCTTTAAACCATTGTATCAAATTATTGTCTTAAAAATTTGTCTCTATAAAGATGATATATTAACAAAAGAATGATTACCTCTTAGGAGACAATTTCATTTTTCTCTCAAGAGAGACAATAGTTCAGAGATAATATGCCTTCAATCCTAGCTATTGTATCTTTAGAGACAACAAAAATTATATTTAAAGACAATACCATATCACTTTTATCTCTTTAGATACAATATCACTTTTTTGGTTGGATACTATCTCCACAAGGTAGGCTTCTCCAATACGACTTGGAGGTTAGATGACTAAGTAATTCTAAGCCAACTGGATTTTTAAGGAGCTTGTTAATTTGGACAAGCTAGAAAGGTAAGGTTTGTGGTGAGAGAGAGAGAGATGATGGATCAAAGGAAACTATCATCTTAGGATTAGAAGTTTTCGTAAGTTCTATAGATTTTCAAGTTATATTTCCCTCTAGCCACAATGAATTTATAGATTTCAGTTACAAATTGGGTTTTTAGGATAATACACTTCTTGCAGCATATAAATTTTAACAATAACTTTAAAATAGCCAATTAAGGGTATTATTGACAAAAAATCAAGTCTATCGATGGGTAAAGAAGGGGAATGTTAGCACAAGGTATCTAATAGTGGAAAATGGATTAAGAAGAAAACAAACCCTAGACGTCAACCCTAAAATTAGTGGTGAAAAATGCATGATATGATGTATTTTTCCTTTTCAAAATTAATATATCAAATGCCAAATTTAGGGAAATGACATATAGGTAAAATCAAACTATAAATGTAGACTTTTCCAAAACGTAACCCATGTTTACCATAAAATTAAAAAAGTTGGAAAATTCTATTTTGATTGATGCACAAGGACTAATGCCTTCAATCAATTGGGTATATGGATTCAAGAGGATGGGGTTAAAGGAAGAGGACCTTGGACAAAGAGGGGGGAGAGAAACTATCTCTCTGCCAAACACTAGAGACTTTCAATTTAAAGAGATTTAAGGTCAAGGGATGAAACCTAATTCCCTTAATGGATACTTGATAAAAAATTTCACATATTTAGAAACGATTTTTAATAAAAGATATATATTTTATTAATATGGCACAAGATAAACCCTAATTCCAATAATTACAAAAAATGGAATAAAATAGCATTAAACTTACACCATTAATCGAAAGCATTACTTCATCAATCCAAGAAAGTCTCTCCATGTATAACATATTCACCCTAAGATAATTCAATACCCTAATAAGCCATCGCAGCCAAGAGAAATAACATAAACTAGTGCACACTCTTTCTAAGAGAAATATTGGAGTGTGTGTAAAAATGATTCACTCAATATGACACCCCTCTATTTATAGGTGGTAACCAAGTCTAGTTTGGTTAATTTACAAGTAAAAACACTAAAAAATGACTTTAAGTTCCCACAAGGTCAATAAGTCAGAAGTTGATCTATAATATAGTGTTCATAATGATAAAACATAACGAAATTACTCCTTTTTCTCCACACATGTGGGAATAAAGGGCTCGAACACGACGTCAACCTCATAAATTGAGTATCTCCGTCAAGAAATGTGCCAAGAAGGGTCCAATATTTCTCGTCACTCAAATTCATCTTATCAATATGAAAGGATGCATCTCCAAGCCACAAATTATTATCCTTATGTCATCATTTAGAAGCCCCACATCATCAATCTAAGGCATGCAATGGTGATGTTATAGGCCTAAGGTGTGACATCATCATCAAAGAGTGTACTATCTATGAAAATAGTTTGAAGTCATATTCATCATCAGGGCTTTGGAACAAGAAAACAGTAATCAAGAAGGTGCAAGTATAGATTTGGGGAATCTTGGGTCCTTTGGGGTACATAAATTTCAACAATTCCCTAGTTTTTGTGCTTAGTTTTTCAATGGGTTGAAGAGTGGAAGGTGTGAGACATCAATGTGAGGCTTCCCCAACTGTTAGTAGAAAACACTAATATATGTGGGGAGACACTAGGTTTCTATATTCCTTCTTCAAGGGGTTAGAGAAGTGTCAAGCCATCCCAAGGCATATCCAATGTACCTAAGATTAAACATCCAAGAAACACCCTTAAGATCAAGTGAGATTAACATCATTAGCTAAATAAAACATAAAGTATAATAGTGGAACACATCTAATGCCAACGACACACAATTATTTGACACAAGTATCATCTTCAAATGTCTATCTAACTCATTATTTGTTAAAAATTTACCACATTTATCTTTAGGATGGCTATGGAAATGGCCTATTAGGTTCTTCCAACCCTAAGGGGGAGGATAGTTTCTAGGTGACACATCAATACAAAAGTGCATGTGATAGATGTTAAATGGATTTAGAGAAGGAATGGTTCTGATAAATTTAGAAGTGCATTAAATTTGGTAGAGGGACCCACAAGTAAAGCTAAGGCACAATTTTACTGTATCTTAATTTTGACTTAGGAAAATTATAATTTTCCTATAGTCATAAAGTAAAGTGGTCTCAACTGTCCGTTGATATTTAATCAAAGTCATTTGTGGAAGATGGAAGGCCAAGTCACCTTTATAAGGAGAGAAAGGGCACAAAATTGGCTAGTTATGCACTAAATGACTTGTGTGTTCAACTCTGCAGAGAAGGGTTTATGAAATCAGTGCACTAGGGTAGAAAGAGAGGCCAAATAGCCTCAAATAATTCCTTCAGCCAACGTATGTCTCTTCGAGGGCCGAGTTAGTTTACACAAGAGGGTTGAATTAGGTTGTATGATTCCATACAACTGCAAATGCAAGGAGGCCGAGGTGGTTAGAGGTGCATAGATCAATGTGTTGGGGGACAAAAAATTGAAGGGAAATCTTTCCTCTTATTTGTAATAAGTATTTCATATTTTCTAAGAAAATTAATAAAACACAAGTTGGCATGTTTTCGTTAGTTAGGGTTTCCTGGGTAGTTTCTTGTGTATTGTTTTTATTGATTTCTTGTGTCTTTCTTAATTTATTTTCCGTTGCTATTATTTTTCCGAAAACTCAACGTATATAGTAAAAGTGTTTGGAGTTTAGTTTTCAATCTCTTAATTGCAGAATTTTTATTAAATTATTAGTTGTTTATTAGAAAGTTAACATGGTATCATAGTGGTCCTGTGATTGAAGACTAGAAAGCATGCTATTTTCCTCAGGAGCAAGGGAAAGATGCAAGAAAGGGGACGTAATTCACTTCAGGCTTGTGCTAGGGTTTCTTGTTGTGTGACATAGGGAAAGGGTTTTATGCGAGTAGGATTTGCGCAAGAGTTTCTGGGCATATCAAACAAGTTGGATGGCGTATTTGGGGCTAATATTTGAGGATCACCTTAATGGGCCCTCAAATATCTACTCTTGGAAGGAGAGGACCAGTTTAGTTTTCGATGAGTAGGGAGTTTGTGGAGATTCCATCAGCCACACCAGCAATCCTCAACAACTAGACTAGCATAAAAATAAGGACAAAAATCCTATAATAATAATCCTTGAATTAGTTAAGGATCACATCACACCTCACCTATCTAGGAAGAAGAAAACTTAGGCTATGTGGATAACTATTTTAGGGTTGTACAAGGGCACGAGTGAGGCCAAGAAGATGGTACTCAAAGATAAATTAAAAAATATCAATATGACTACGTCTAAGTTCGTGATCTCTTACCTAATTAGATTCACCCAAGTGAAGGATAAGTCAGCTAAGGTTGGGGAGATAGTATCAGAAAAAGACTTTGTTAGCTTTGGATTGTTGGTTTTTTTGAAATCATGGGAAAATTTAACGATCCTTTTAGTAGCAGAGAAAATCTAGTAGGATGGGAGAGGCTATATATTTATTACATACAAGAGGATATTCATAGGAAAGCCAAGTAGGGGTCTCATGCGAAGGCTCAACAAGAGGAGAATTTTTCCCTAGTTGGCAAAAGGGGCAAGGCCAAGATCAAGAAAAATCTAGGAGGTGTTAAGTTCATTTCAACAAGCAAGAAGAAGAAAGATTCAAAGATCTCAAAAAAATGCTTTTGATGTCATCAGTTTGGGAACTACTCCCCTAAGTGTCCAAACAGGAAGAAGGGATCCAAGAATGATCACGTGGCAACATCAATATAGGTGGAGGAGTTTACTTCTTAGTTTGAGAGGGAATTTTTGCTCATATCTTGGATGGAAATATCAATGTCTAGCAATATGTGGTATATTGATAGTGGATCATCCTGTGATATGATTGCGAACAATGGTTATGGGGTTATATTCAGTAGAGTAAAGGCCTTCTCAAGCGTTTCGATTCTAGAGCAACTATTTTTAATGGAGTTAGGGTGATGAAATTCTACATCTTACAGTTTGTTACAATCACAACCTTGAGCAACAGAGAGATAAATGTGCATAAATGTGACCTTGGGGAGATTTGGCATGGGCAGATGGGTCACCTGCACCATGGAGCACTAAATATTTTGAGGGAGGTTTCCATATAGATTCGAGAGTACAACGTAGATCAACATGACATGAGCAAGGGCTACACACTTGGAAATTATGCCAATGCATCCTTTCCCAACAGAGATAGCAGGGACAAGAGCATATTGGAGCTGGTACATTCGAAATTATGCGAACAATTTTTCTCTCCATCCCTGATGGGATAGAGATATTATGTCACCTTCATTAATGATCACTTGAGAAAGACTTGGATCTTCTTCATGAAGAAAGATGTGTTGAATTTTTGTAGCTATGGTCGATCTACATAATTATTTTTAGCCCTCCAAAATCAAATAAAATGACAAATGTAAATTTTATTTCAAGTCAGCTTTAAAATAGGGAAAAATCAAATTTTGAAACTTAAATTTTGCCTCTAAAATGTAAGATCGGGTCCAAGTTAGTCCAACCCAAGGAATGTGTCCATTTGGGGTCCTTTGATCATTATATAATGGTCATTTTACCTTATCAATTGGGAATAATTCAAATCACAAAAAAGTAAATCTTTTGATGTTATTTGAAGGACAAATCTGAGGCTCCAAAAGGAAACATTTGAGGAAGGACAAAAATCTAAGGCCCACTTGATTCTTTGAGGAAGACCAAAATTTTTTAGGCACAAGAAACTGAATTCCTGAGGAAAATTGAGGGAAATTTGTCTAGGGTTGACCTGATTTTGGTTATTGGTCAGTTTGAGTTTATTAAATTCAGATTGTATTCCTTCTTGAATTGGATAAATTTCTCTACTAAAAGGTTGTTGGGTTTGTCCTAGGATAAATTTTGTGTCTCTTGTGTTTGGCTATCTCTACTATAATTATTGTTATATTGTTGATTATTATCCTATATAATTACTTAATGATGAATGTGGTATAATATTATTTGATTTAACAATCATTGGAAGTAACTATCAATTAAGGAAATTTGGAAAAAATCAACAAGATGAAGTCTTCTCAAAGTTCATGGAGTTCAAAGCCTTGGCGGAGAACCAAATTGGTAGGGGAATCAAGGCCTTAAGGTCAGAAAATGGTGGGGAGTACATCTCCAATTCCTTAGGATACTTGTGTGCCAAGGACGGTATCAGGAGAGAGATCACCGCACCTCATAACCCTCAAAAAAATGGGGTGGTTTAGTGCAAGAACCAGAGCATATTTGGAGTAGCTAGGGCTATGTTGCATGACCAGGGGATACCTATGTTTCCTTGGGTAGAGGCATGCAACATTTTAGTCTATTTGCAGAATATGATACCACAAAAGGTTTTGAGTGGAGTCACACTAGAGAGGCTTTCACGGGCAAGAAGCTTGACGTGTGTCACTTTCCGATATTTGACAACCTTGTTTACTACCATGTGTAATTAGATAATCAGAAGAAGATGTAGCCCACAATAAAGAACGAAATTTTAGTGAGCTACAAAAAGATATCTAACTCATAGAAGGTGTATATTCAAATGCTCAAGAAGACAGTGATTAGGCATTTTGTGAAGTTTGAGGATGTAAGGGCCCTTAGCAAGTCCTTGGAGCATGATTAGGGTGCAACAGAGGAAGAGGAGGAGCAATATCCCAAGAAAGAGGCTAAGCCAAGTCTTTAGACTTCATCATAGCTAGTTATTAGGTAGGATGATTGGCATGTAGATTAGGTGAAAGCATAGGAACAGGAGGAGAGAGTATAGCTAGAGGGGCCCACTCAGCTAATGACTCCTAGTGTAGGGAGAGGATGAGCTTGATGGGAAGATCAATTTATTATGGAGGCTCATAAGAGAGTTGGATCCCCCAACTCCACATTTAGACAAAGTAAACAACCATGAAGATATATGGGGTACATGGAACTTATGACTGAGGTGATAGAATCAAATCCTTTCTACTATAAGGAGGCAAATTTGCATCAGGCATGGTGAAATTCCATGGTGGAGGAGTATCCCTTTATCATTCTAAATGACATCTGGGATATTGTGCCAAGACCACTTGAAAAATCAGTTGTGGGATCATGTTTGGTATATAATATCAAGCACAAAGTTGATGGGAGTGTCAACAAATGTAAGGCTAGATTTGTGGCCAAAGGTTTCTCTTAGGTCGAAGGGATATACTATGGTGAATCATTCACACCAATGGCCCGATATTTTTCCATCAAAACTATTTTGGCAATTGTGGTGTATATGGGGTGGAAGATCCCCCAAACGGAAGTTAAGATTGCCTTCCTTAATGGATTTTTTAGTAATATATTTATGTTGAGCAACCTAAGGGATCTAAGACTTTCAACAAATATGTGCATGTTCTCATGCTAAAGGGAGCTCTTTATGGGCCCAAGTTGGCATCGAGGGCATGGTATGCCTAGATAGAAAACTACCTGTCGGTTTGGGCTTCCCCAAAAGTGAGGTTGAGTCTAACCTATACTATATTTTGGTTGAGGTCCAACCTTTCATTCCTGTGTTATATGTTTATAATTTTATATTGATAGCGGACGAGGAGCTCATCCATGACTACAAGAGATATTGCAGAAGATTTTGAGATGAATGATATAGGGTTTATACACTATTTCCTTTGGTTGGATATATTGCAGGGTGATCAGGAGATAATATTGGGAGAGGAAAGGTACATGCAAGAGATTCTCAAGAGATTCCACATGCAGGATTGTAGGCCCATGAATATCCCTCTAGTCACAAACTGGAGGAAGGTGGATGCTTCTAGACATGAGCGAGTGCATGCCACTCTTTACAAGAAATTCATAGGGTCATTGATGTAATTTCGCGAACACGAAACAAAAAATTTTCTTTCGCATTCAAATAGTTTATGGTCGAGCTAACTCAGAGGGCACCGTGTTGTTGTCAAGCACATGTTGAGGTATCTCGGGGGCACAACGGATTATGGCTGTTTGTACATGCAAGTTGATGGAGTGAGTCTTAGGTGTGATAGAGGAGCCACAGGGTGATAACCGGGTTTGGTTTAGTTCCTCGTCTATAAGTACCTCGCCTATTGGCGGGTCGCAGGGTCAAATCTCCTTGATGCCCTTGGGGTTCGGCCTTGCTAGTTTGGTCGACGGGTAGATCCCTTCGGGTTTATCTACCCGGATTTTACCATGGATGTACTAGCCACTCAATATCCATGAACCACCCTATAAAAAGGCGTGATAAAGGGAGCAAGTTTTACATTGTAATAGACGTAATTATTTTAGCCTTCCCTTTGATATTTTAGTGGCATTAGTTTTCTCGTAGCATAATCACAAGCATTGTAGGTTAAAAATAAAGCTAACACGTGCCATATTTGTTTTTATCACAAAAAAACATTGCATGGTAAAATAAATCTAACATTTGTTGGATTTGTTTTCTAGCACAAATAAAATAAATATTTTTAGGCTTAAACAAATCTAGCATCTAGCAGATTTGTTTCTAAAAAACTCAAGTATTGTAGGGTAAATAAAAAATAAAAAATACAATACAAGCATTATAGGGTAGAATAAATCTAGCATGTGTTAGATTTGTTTCTAGTAAAATCAAAAGCATTACGGGGCTAGAGACAAATCTAGCATGTTCTTGATAACAGTACGAAAAAGACATCGTAGGGGTAAAAACAATCTAACATGTGTTAGGTTTGTTTCCAACAAAAACACCAATATTGAAAGTAAAAAAATATAACATGTGTTATATTTCCTTCATAGCAAAAACACATTAATTGCAAGTTAACACAAATCTAGTGCATGCTAGCTTTGTTTTCGAGCACGAACACAAACATTGTAAAGTGAAACAAATGTAGCATGTGCTAGATTTTTTGTTTACCACTAAAAGGGACATTGTGAAGTAAAACAAATCTAGCACATGGTAAATTTGTTTGTAGCACAATCAAAAAAACATTTTAGTTTAAAGAAAACTAGTTCATGCTAGATCTATTTTTAGCAAAAATAAAAGCATTGTAAAGGTAAAATCAAATCTAGCGTGTGTTAGATTTCTTTCTCAGCACAAGCGAAACCATTACCCAGCAATGCTCTTGTGTTTTTTCCTAGTTCACTATATTTTTTTACTCTACAATGATTTTGTTTCTGCACAGAAATAAAGGTAAAACAAATCTAGTGTAAGGAAAATCACAATAACATTTTCAAGTAAACAAAAATCATAAACACAAGCATTGCGTAAAAAATCTAGAGATGCTAGATTTGTTTCAAGACAAACACCAAAATTGCAAAGTAAACCAAATATAGAGATGTGCTAGATTTCCTTGTAGCATAAACATAAGCATTGCAAGGTAAACCCAATTTGAGTAAAAAACACAAACACATGCATTGCAAGGTAAAATAAAACTACTGTGGCCTAAATTTCCTTCTAGAAAAAACTCAACTATTGTAGTGTGTAATCCAAAGCTAGAGCACATTAGATTCGTTATTAGAAAAAAACACAAGAATTGTAAGGTAATACAAGTCTAGCATGCCTTAGATTTATTTTTAAAAAATAAAAAATTCAAGGTAAAAACAATCTAGCACACACTAGATTTGTTTGAAGCACAATCACAAGCATTGCAAGTTAAAAAAAACTAGTGCGCACTAGATTTTTTTAAGCATAGTACAAACGAGTTGCAAGGTAAAACAATTCTAGTGTCGCATTGGTTTTTTAGCACAAACACAAGCATGGCAAGGTGAAACAAAATAAATCTATTTCATGCTAGCGTTTTCTTCTATCATAAACGCAAAACATTATAGGGTAAAAAAATCTAGTGCACGCCGCATTTTTTTCTAGCACAAACATAAGCATGGCAAGGTCAAACAAAATAAATCTTAGCTCACGCTAGGTTTTGTTCTAGGAAAAACACAAACACAAAACATTTTAAGGTAAGACAAATATGTTATAAGGAAATACATACAAAAAACATTGCGCAGGTAAAACAAATATAGCACACTTAGATTTCTTTCTAGCACAAACACAATCTTTATAAGTTAAAAACAAAAATTTATTGCCCGCTATATTTGTTTTTAACACTAACATAAGCATTGTATGGTAAAGCAAATATAGTATAAGACAAGAAAAAAGACAGACATCATACGGAAAAACAAAAGTGCAAACACAAGCATTACATGGTAAAATAAATATAGTGCACAATACATTTGTTTCTAGTATAAACAAAAAATTATAGAATATAACATATGTAATGTGTGTTAGATTTGTTTCTAGCATAAACACCAACATTCAAAAGTAAAACAAATCAAACGTGCAATAGATTTTTATTCTAGTATAAACACAAGCATTGCAACGTAAAACAAATATAACACATGTTAGATTTGTTTCTAACACAGACAAAGAAATTGCAAGGTAAAAACAAATCTAGCACACTCGCTATATTTGTTTCACCATGCAATGTGGTTTTGTTTGTGTAAGAAGGTAACCTAACTCAAACTTAGTATGTGTTAAATTTCTCTTTTCGTGTAGCATATTTATTATTCTTGTTTATTTTCTCGACAAATATAATGATGAAGGTAATGATAGTATTTATAATTCATATTTTTTTGAATATTAGAAACTTTGGTAGTAGTTTCTTAATTTTATTTTTAGAAATCATGGACTATGATGCAAAAGAATATTCAAAGGAAGCATCTAAGGGAGAGGAAAGTTCAAGAAATTTACCACCAAAATTTTGTTGTAAATCGTATGCCAATTTCAACACAAGTTTATAATTTGGTGCAAATAATTATGCATTATGTGAATAAATGAATGATGATTAAGGAAGTTTGAGCTACAATTTTCTTATAAGGAATTTAAATATGGGTCAAAATTCCTTATTTTTATGCATGTGTGAAATGAAATGTTGTAAAAAAGTGATTTCATAATATTTTTTTAACTTAAGTGTTTTTTTTAATTCATTGAAATTTGGCAAAAATTTCTATACAAATGTTTTTAGATTCTAAGGACTATTAGATTCCAAAGACATCATGATTTATTAGTGTTTTTTTATAGCCTTTTATTAGCTTGAGTTGACTTGAATTTCGAGGTAGTAATACATTACTAAAAATAAAATATTTTTTGACTTTTTTTAATTTATAGTAAGGTAGTGCTAATAGACAATTATTGGTTGAATGGTTCTTTAATGTCTTCATATCAATTTTTTTGTTTTTATTTATTTATAGAAATTTATGGGCCACGTAGTATGTAGAAATTATTAGAAAAATTGGTATGTTTGTCTCATTTTGACCATTGCAATTATTTTTTAGTGTGGTTTACCTTGTCATTAGATCTCTTAAAAATTGTTGATTTGAGGGATTGTTCATTGTGTTCTTATAACTTCTCTTTTTCAACAAAAGTTTTAAAAATATATTAGGTTGTATGTAACACCAACAATATAAGTAGATATTTACGCTAAAATAAATGGAAAAAACAATTAAGGATATACTTTAAAATTTAATATATAGTTAATTAGAATATTTGAAATTTAAAAAAATGTATTAATTTTTTATGTGGAAATTAACATATAATAGTTTGTTTACTTGAATTGGGAAATTGTAATTATATTTGTCAATTGCAATTAAATAAATAATTCTAGGTTTTAAAATCAACCATCTAAATGGTAGTTCAATCTATTCTGTAATGCTTGTTCCATACAAATTAAATAAAAGTATTAGGTTGTATATATAAACTAGAAATATCATTAATTTGTTCATTTAAATGGGGCCATTGTAATAATGTTTTTTATTGTCATTTAAACTAGTAAATTTCACATCTTAAACTTGAACTCAATGGTCGACGCTTTTTGGAGATATGGCCATTCATTACGTGCTTTTCTGCTCCAACCAAGCATGCTCGTGGTGATCTCCCGCCATCATGGATTTGTGGTATTCATGATATTTCTAGTTGTTTACATCATGTGAGAGGTCAATCATTTCTATCGGAAATCCAATGCTCCTAGAGCTATGGATTCCGATGTTCTAAAATGGCTTCCATATTCTAGTGGGGGGTAAACATCTAGTGATATTTGTGGCTTGGGAGGCTCCCTTGGGAAAAAGGTTGGGAGATAGTGTAGGTTATGGAGGATTCTCAAGTTCGTCCCTTCCCTGTCTATGTTTTAAGAAGACAGAGACCGAGCATTGGAAGTCCGGATCTTGGACTTGGGGGGAAGTAGGCGAGCATACGTTTGGGCAATCAAAGGTTAGAGCTACAGGTATCGAGAGAACCTTTAAGAAGGTCCGATGAGAACCTTCTATCTAACGCATCAAATACCCTCTTTGTTGAGGGTTTTCCAACTCGATTGTACTTGCATGGAAAAATTCACACATTTTCGATCCATCCATTGGTTTCAAAGAAGTTTGACTAGTAAAAGAAAGAATCCTATACGTCCTGGTGGAGAATATTTTTTTGTTATTTTTTTGTTTATTTTTCTGATGCAAGATGTGTTTCAACTCCCTTGGAAGCGTTACAAGGGTATTTGGAACCGCATCTTGGGACACAACTTGTCGGTTCGATGGGGGCCTTACTCGTCGAAAGGAGTCCCTTTTTTCGAAAAATTTCTCTCATGGCTCTGGATCATCTTATGAAAAACATGTTACGGTTTCCATTAATCCTACATCTACTCGTGAATTATCCTAGATCTATGCCTCTCGTCAACCTTTTTCGCTTTTTTTCATTTTGAGGGTGGCATTTATTTAGGGTGCAGTAGAGAAATGACACTACAACATAATTTACCAACACACGAGAGACCCAGAGTGACCCTCTATGGGGATTGATCAAGCCGACCCTAAAACTAGATTTGTTGAAACACACCCACATCCATTTCATTTTTAGGGGAAGACAAGGAAATTTTTGATTCACCCTGAACAAGGAACCAAAAAAATCATGATAGTAAAGACAATGGGACCATAGAGTCGGAGGACTCCTTTCAGAGTTCTACTAAAAATTGTATATGGGGTTACAAAAACTAATCTGTGTGCAACATATAGAATGCATGAAATATTTGAAGTAGAAAGGTCATATATCAACTTGCATCCCCTAATTCAGCCCGAGTTCTACTCGGCAACATATTGAAGGATGAGACATGCCTCAAAGAACGTGGGTTTCAAAGGAACTACACTATCATCCACATATCTAAATTACTAGGAGGGGTTCTTGGAACACCTATACCAGACTAGAGCATCTTCCTCAAGAAAGGACTGGGTTTCCTTCAAAGGCACCTTAAAGGGGAGAAAGCGGTCTTACAAGAAAAACAACCCCAAACCTTCCGAGCTCCCTACATGGTGGATAAGCTAGAAAAATCACGAGAGATAACTATCAAATTACCATAAGTAAGTGATATATTCAACATTTTTCAATCAAAATCAATCATTGGCCGTTCTAATGGCTTTTTGGCCAAAAATCCAATGTGTTAAATGAGTGGATTCACCAAAAACTAGACCAACGAATGTGATATTTATTTATGTGCAAAAGGATTTTTTTTGTGGTTCATTTTGATTCCCAAAATGATTTCTAACTCTATCATAAATTATGGTCCATGGTTTTGGGTAAGGGTGGGACTATTCATATCCCCATGATTCCCCGATATTGATGCAAATTCAATGGTGTTAACAAAAATTCCATTATGGGTAAGACTTCACAACCTTCCACCTCCTTTTTGGCACCATCGAGTTATTGAAGGAATATGGAACTCTTTGGGAAGATTCCTAAAGATAGACAATGAAAGAATTGAAAAAAACCTTTTACCTTTTTTCCGCATTTGTCCAGAAAATGGATCTAAGTAAAGGTCTTCTTGATAGTATTAACATGATACATAAATATTTTCAGGTGAGTATAGTTTTCTAGACTTCGAAAACACAAATTTTTTCGTTGTAGGATATGTCAACAAACATGGCATCTTCAAAGCACATGAAAAAACATCGAAAGAAAGGAACAAAAAAAGAAAGTTCAAAAAGAAGAAAAGGATGGAAATTCGCTCATATTCCTTTATCAGAAATATGAGGAATAAATGGAAGAAAAATTAGGAAAACTCAAGGAATAGGAGAACAACAAGGAGCACAAGCGAGGGAGGAAGGGAAAGAGGATCTCAACCCGGAAATCTGATAGCCCTCCCTGTTGTTGTTGCTCCCTCACCTACTGAAATTTCAAATAGAAGCCACTAAAATCACTACAAGTGCAAGTGGAAATAAAAGATCGCATGTGTCCGAAAGTTCTGACTCAACCAAAGAAAGACATCACAAGGAATAATGTGATGGCCTTGGTTTCTTCTTCCTCACAATCAAAGGGACTTGCGCGATTGTCCAAAAGAAAAAAAGGCAAGTGCGAAAAGTCCAACCATGTCGGCACTTTGTAAGTTAATTATTTTTTCTCTTTTGTTAGCCTCGCTACTATGTGTTCTTGTGCACATGAGCCCTTCGAGGCATTTCGAATTATTAATTTCATATACAAAATGTAACCTTTCATTTTCATTAATAGAAAGTTTGTTGATTTTTTTCTTTTGGAAAAATTAGTAAAATTCGCTTTTGTTTACAAATGGAAAAAAATATATAATATATACTAACATCATTTTTTTAAAACATTTTGAAATGTTATGTTTTGATGTTCTTAAGCAATGAAGTGCTGAAATTTGATATATTCTAATGGGATATATGTGGTTGCGGTGTAGATGCATATGGGAATTAATGTAAGCTGAAATATGTTGTTGATATTTGAAATGGAAGGAGTAGTCTTCCAATCATACATTGGAGATGAACCAAGTTGTCATACTAGAAGAGAAGTAAATCAGTAGTTTGGTAATAACTCCTATTTTTTAAGTCCTTCTCAATGGGAAGTATTAAAATATTTCCTAAAAAAATTATTATGTTGAAATATGGATATTAGATGTCACTGATAAGTACATATGATAAGCACTTGGAAAATAAAATATTGATATAGGGGATTTTAAATTCACATGAAAGCAGTGTCTTGTTGCCATTTTCAAAACAAAAAGTGACAACACGGGAGAACAATACAATTCTATGAGAAAACATTGATTGATGTGTGGTCCCAATATGGAGATAAATATGAAAAATCAAATATATTGCTAATATATGCATCAAATCACCCTTCTCAATTCACTAGATATCAGTCAAACCACATCTTAATAAAAGCCTATACAAAACAAGACCGTGATAATTGGTTTATGCAAGTTTTATTTCCATTTCTTAAGCCATTTCATTGCATCAAACATAAACGTGAGTACATTTGAATGCTTCAATAGAACACGTACTTCATTTGTAATGGGTGGGATTTTTTTTAATAAATTTACTCACAAGAGAGTTATATTTTTTCAATGCAAGTTGGACATAGATTTTTGTGAATGAATTTGTATGATTTTTATTATTTTTTTTAAAATAAATGAAAATTGAAAATTATACTATTATACATTATTATTATTATTATTTATAATTATTTTTTCATTCAATTTTGTTATACAAAATATTTATTTTTATTATGTGTATGTATGTATATTAATTTACATTTTTAAATGAATTATTTGTCATTGAAATCATCTTATTATATGATACATTGAGGAAAAACATTATTCTATGGATTTATATTTAATTATATTCATTAATACTAATATATAAATGTGAAATGTAATTTTTGTATAAATTTCAATGTAAATAAATGTACAACTTTTACCAAAAATTATAGATAATTTAGTTCATAAAATGTTGCATGCATTATTAAGGCTAATAGGAAATGGGTCATATGTGAATGATTTGAACATTTTGAAGAACAAGATTGTTATTTTGCCAATTGATATTTTTTGGTAATTTTGTATAGACTTCAATTAATATTTTTTTATTGCAATCATATCATATTCAAAATTATCAAGACACAAATTCACCTGTTGACTTTTAATTGCCTTTAAAAATGCATTAATATGAGTGTATAAATGTGATATAAAATTTTAAAATAAAACTCCAATATAAAAAAAGTTTTTCATTTCTTAAAAAATGACATAATTAATTCATAATTATTGTTAAGTGGAGTGTTAATATTTCATTGAGCATGTATCATAGATGATTTATGTCTTTTGAACTTTATGAATTGTAAGGAATTTCATTTCATTTATCGAGTGATGACTTTTTATAAATTTGTACTTTTAAATAAAATGAAATTATATCATATTAGCCAACAAGGCATAAATAATTATGTTATCAACTTTTATTTATTTATATTGATTAATATTCAAGTGTATTAATGTGATATATAATAGCCATAAATTATGAATCATTTCTTCCAAAAACAAATATTAAATTTTTCTTGATAATAAGCGCTATACGTAGATTATTTAGGTTAGTGTGCAATGGGACATAAATTAGTGACTTCAAACTCTTTAAATTTGAAGGCATTTGATTATCAATCTGTAATTTTTTGTAACTTACATGTTCTTGTAAATCAATTATTTCTATCTACAATTGTCTCATACGAGTTAATAAATCAGATGCCATTTATTGACTTTCATTTTCTATCATGTGGTTTCAATAAGAGTGTATAAATGTGATATCGTTGTTTTTGAAATCAAACTCCATGTAAAACAAAAAAATTTCATAATTAAACATGTAATAATTAATTGATCATGAAGATAATGAATGTTAAGTGGACTATTCTCTTAAGCCCCCAAGGGTTAGCTCCAGAGGTCTAGAGCCAAATGTGAAGCTCTTTGATATTCTTGCTGATCATAGGTTTCGACTCTATGTTGGGGTGAGGTTCCATAACTAGGGCCGATGATTTTACTCAATGTACCATATGCAAAATGGTGGGGATGTACTATGGGGTTTCCCGTGCTTTCATTCAAAGTAAAAAGAAAGAAAACATGGACTATTCGATTTACTATTTAGTTATTCAAGAGATGACTCATAAATGGGTGTCCTTTAAATGAGTTTGCATATATGACATTTGATTTTACCATCCACATTAATTATTTGTAACATTCAAGTCTTAAATAGATTTAATTCTAATAGAAATAATATGGTAGAAGCTAACACAATAACCTATTTATTGAAATTCTATTTAATTATATGCATTCATACAAGTTTATGAATGTGTAGCACTTTTGAAATTATTTAAGATCTTAATGTACGTAAAAGATATATTTTTTTTCAAAACAAATTTAGAATTAATTGATGAGTTCTATGTGGTCCATCCGATTTTCAATCCATAACTTTTTATAACTATGTATTACTGAAATCAATTAATTATATATGCAATCATCTCATGTAATTCTATTAGTTACGAAGTGATTTATTGACTTTTATATTCCTATTGTGTGGTTTGATATCAATGCATAAATGTGGCATTGTTGTTTTTTAAACAAAACTCCATGTAAAAGAAAATGATTTTTCGTGATAAAACGTGGAATGATTACTTGATAATGAATTACAAGTGGAATATTCGAAGCTCATTCAAGTGATGAGGCATAAATGGATGTCTTTAAACTTTTTTCACCATAATATGAGATTATATTTTTCCATCGATAATAACATTATGTAAATTTCAAAATTTAAATACATTATTTGTACTTATATAATCTAATAGAAAGCCAACAAGACGTGGAGCTATTTCATGAATTCTAATTTAGTTATATGCTTCCAAAATACATGTTTATAAATGTAATGAGGTTATTGAAATAAAGCACTTGATGTAGGTAAAGGTACAAATTTTACAAAATAAACAATTTAGAATTTAATTGATAATACATTTTAAATGATTTACTTCAATTTTTTTTATCCATAACATTTTCTAACTATATATTCTTAAATCAATAACTCATATTTGCAATAATATCATATAAGTCAATAAGTTAACTATTGACTTATGTTTTCGTATCATGTGGTTTAATATGAATGTATAAAGGTGATATTGTTTTTTTTGAAATAAAACTCCATGTAAAAACAAAAATGATTTTATGAATAAAACATGGAATAATATATTGATAATGAATCTTAAGTGGACTTTCAAGGTTTATCGAAGAGAAGGGTCACAAATGAATGTCTTTAAACTTTTTTGCACCATTATTGTGACAATTTTTTTACAAATTACAATTAATCAGATAATGAATCCTAAATGGTGTTTAAAAATATTATAATTATTTGATAGTTATTTCTAAGTGGTCTACACCTCCCCATTGGTGCTTTAAAAATGACACTAAGGGGACCTAGAAAAATTTAGCATTAAAACTCATTTTACTTAGTAACTTTCTAGTATACTAGTTTCAATGAAAAATTTGCAATGGAGACACTCCTTACCAATTCTTACACCGAGATCCTCATAACACCACCACAGTTTGATCAAGAACTCCCCCTCTACGTTGTGGGAAACTTGGGTGGGTGATAGTTTTTAGGCACAACAATTTTGACATCGAAAGGAGTCTAGTTTATCATTCGTAACTATAATATATTTCTTTCAAGTTATACATAATAATAGTATGATTTAATTGATTACTACTAATTGCTACTTTCACACCCATACTATGTATTGATATTTTTTTTCCAAGCAAATTCCATGTTTGACCTCTTCTCGGGTCACTAATTGGTTTGACATTACTAAAAATATTTATCTTATCTTATATTAAGTTAATATTGTGATTTTTTTCTAGAGAGTGTTTTACATCCTAGTATGGATAGACCCCACGTAAACATTTATACTTGTAAATGTTTGTTTACAACGATATGGGAAGGTCCCCATTAAATGTTCGAGTCATAGACTAGTTAGCATAAGTTTGAGTTAGTCATTTGGTGGGTTTACCGATGGTGCTTTAGAAGCCCATAGTAGTTGCATATGCCATGATCTTTTTTTTGTGTTATATGATGAAGCCTATTTAAAGGCTTCAATAAACCCATTAGGAAATGTAAGACTTCTAGCTTAGATCCATCTTCACTCTATAATTGATCCATGTTGGCACTTGTTAGATCTCGATATAAGATTGATCTATGTTGGTTTACAAAAATAAATAATGTTAATGAAGTTCTTGTGTTGGTTTCTATTGTTAAAAGAATAAATTTAAACATAATATAGGTCTTATGTAATATTTTTGTCATGTCGATTATAAATGTTATTAACGTCCTAAATTATATAATTATAAAATATGATACTAAAAAAATAAACAAAATTGCTAATAGTACTTGCAATTAGAATTGTTATGCTAATAAACATACTATTGTAATTCTATGATTAAATAAATTTTATGGAGACTTTAAAATAGAGCCAACCTTCTACTAAAAGAGTAACTCATCTCAATCAATGTCATATTTACTATATCAAATTATAATTAAATTGGTATATAATACTAATACACATAATACTCTTGTCACCAACTACTATTATTCAACTTTTTAAAAGAAACCATAAATAATATTAGAAGACATAATATAAGGAGTCCAAGATTAAGACATCAAAGATTTTCTTCTACAACTTTATATAAATTTGTTCTATATAGCTTATCATGATAATTTTATTTCAAAAAATGGTGAGTAGATACATTCAAATAGTGAACTAACTCGATTTTTCAAACTTCATCTAGTTAAAGTTCTAAATTCTAGATTCACCCGGTCATGAAACATGTTTGTTGTTAAATTACTTGTAATAGATTTTTTCAAATTTTAATGAAATATGTGTTCTCGTAAAAAAATACTTAAAGAGATAGAGGTAGAGAGAGAGGGAGTGACAAGGAGAGATGGAGAGAGCGGGAAGGAAAAAAAAGACATAAAGAGCTAGAGGTCGAGAGAGAGGGAGTGACAAGGAGAGAGGGAGATAAAGGGAAGGAGAGAGAGGGAGACATAGATTTGGAGGCGGGAGAAGGGGACGAGAGAGAAGGAAAGAGGGAGGGAGATAGTGATAGAGTTGGAGGGTAGAGAGAGAGATGGGGGGAAGAGACAGATTGATGTGGGAATGAAAGGGAGAGAGAGGAGTTGAGAGATACATGGAGAGAGGGAGGGAGAGAGTAGAGAGAAGAGAGAGAGAGAGAATCGAGAGAGAGAGAGAGAGATTGATGGATCCAACCTAGATATGGTATGTGTGTATTATAAAAGCAACCCTAGATCCATCACAACCTAGGATCTATCAAGAGCTAAGAAGGATAAAATACTCTTTTCAATTTTCTCTTTAAAATACATTTGTATCTCGAGATCTTTGATCCCAAAAGCGTACTCGATCCTTCTCAACCCTTGATAGATCCAGGGGCTAAGATGGATCTAGGGTCGGTTTATTTTTTATTTTTATTTTACCTTGTTTTTATTTTTGACCCCTGTGAAATGTCTACCATAGTATTAGCAAATCTAGAGTTAATATGGATCTAACCTAGTTTAATTTCCCAAGCTATATTCCACATTAATACCATGGGGATGTGCTCTACAACCCAGTATACGGGGTAGATGTGTATGGGAAAATTTTTTAACATTCAACATAAACATTTAATGTTTTATATGCTAGCTCAATTAAACAATGGAAAAGGTTAAAATGTATTATAGAAAAATATAGTTGTAGATGTGTATGGGGAAAATGTTTAATATTTAACATAACATTTAACGTTTATATGTTAGCTCAATTTGTTATATTTGTGGATAAGTAAATTGCTTTCTCAAGCAAGAGCTTTCCATAAATTTTGGTGCAGTAACCACTTGAAAGTTCTATACACTTACACGTTTACTCCTACATAAGAGCTAAAGTAAAAATAAATAATTGTGGGAAGTAACTCCTATAAGTATACTTTTTACATCTTATTCCTATCCATTTTTACACAAAGACTTGTTTAAATAATGGTGGGAAAGTAATTGATGGTAGATATGTTATTTACTTTAGTATAAGTTATTTTTAAGTATTTTATTTTTTGGATGGTTTTCCTTCAAATCTTAAGAGTAAAAAATAACTAAAAAATATCTAATAATCATTCCATAACCATATTTAAATTTAGTCAATAAGCACACAAAAAACTTAATACTTATAATAAATTTACTATATAACAAGTTTCTTAACCATGGATATCCACCCCCACTTCACCATGGATATTATTAGGTTATAAACAAGTTTTGTTACAATACCATGGCTTACCAATACTACATGTCAAAAAAAACCAGAACTCATTTCACAATGAAAAAGACATTACATATAGATTTTACATAGAATGAAAAATTTCTTTCATCATATAGATGGAGAGAGAGTAGATACTCACATGAGATAGGGAGGGAGACATTGACAGAGAGAGTGATGGGATAGAGAAGTGTAAAAGAGATGGAGATGGAGGAATGAAGAGAGAGATAAGGGGAGGAAGATATAGATGTAGTTGGGGGCCAGAGAGATGGAAGGAATAAAAAAGACAAAAAGAGATAGAGGTAGAGAGAGCAGAGAGTAAAAAAGGGAGAGATGGAAAGAGAAGAAAGAAAGGAGATAAGGGAAGAGAAAGAGAAGGAGATGAGAGAGAGAGGGCGATAAAGGGAAGAAAGAGAGGGAGAAGGGGGAGAGAGAGAAGGAAAGAGGGAGAGAGATAATGATAGAGTTCAAAGGGGGAGAAGGGGGAGAGAGAAGGAAAGGGGAGGGAGATAGTGATAGAGTTGGAGGGGGAGAGGGAGTGGGGGGCGGAGATTGAGGTTGGAATGAAAGGGAGAGAGAAGATTCCAGAGAGAGATGAAGAGAGGGAGGGAGATAGTAGATCACGAGGGAGAGAGAGATAGAGAGACGAGAGAGAGAAAGGGAGAGATAGATCCAACCTATATATAGTATGTGTATATAAAAACGAGCCTAGATCCATCATAACCCTAGATATATCAAGGGCTAAGAGAAAGTACAACCTATTTTATCTTTAAGCTCGAGCCTCTTGGATAGACTAAAAAAAAATATACACATTCAACATTACCATAAGCATCAACATTAACCACATAAAAGACTTCACACTAAGGGTGACAAATTCATTTCATATTGGTTCACAAATTTTTCTATGTATTATAACAATGAGGTATAAGACTTTGGGAATACATTATAGTTTTGGCAACCATGTTCGGAATCCATTTTTTTATAACACACATGTTAATATAATAGTCTATTCTCCCTATGGGTAGTGCATGACACGCAGAGCGTATTTGTTTAAAGGGTTAAATTTAGTCGGACTACAATGCTCCTCTTTGTAAGAGTTCAAATACCATTGTTTCTCACGATCAGCATCCGGGAGGAGTTTGTCAACCGCGACTCGAGATGTGGATCTAATATCGGAATCTCAACCCTCGCATGAAATTTCATTAAATGGTGGTATGGAGCTTTGTAAGTTTTTACCGGCACTCCTCGGTGACCTTTGATTCATGCATTCGACCGTCCATCTCATTGGACGATGGAGGTTTCACATGTGCGATTTACCCTAGCTAGCTCTCATTGTGAACCTCTACTTATGAAATTTGAAACCTAAAACTTAATGGAAGCTAAACCCCACACAAACCACATAATTTACATCTCAAAAGTATACTTAATATATAAATTATAAGATACTACTAATATTGTATTAATATGCTATCAATAAAAAAAAATAACAACATGCTAAATCAATAATCAACCGATATAAAAAAAACTAATACCAGTATACATCATATATTAAAAAATAGATGAATAAAATATTAAGAACTAACCACAAATATTATAAATCACATATAATTTTTTTTCATAATTACATTAAATTTTGTTTAACATATATTTTACTACATTAAAATAGTGACTAGAGTGCAATGACTAACCAATAGTTATAGTTGGCTTCAAACCCATATATGGGTGTTGGGTGCAAACAATAGTTACCCAGTATGGGTGCTAGCTGCAAACCCATATATGGGTGTTGGTGCAAACCTTCATAATGTATCACATATAAATTTCGCATAACCATTTTTTGCATGAAGATTTTGCAGTCAAGGATTTAATATAAATTTGGCATAATCATTTTTGCATGAAGATTTTACGATCAAGGATTTAATGATTATGAAAGATTTTGATAAATTGAGTGTAATTCTTAATGAGATGCTCAAAGTTTTTGGGTGAGAACTTATTTATCTAAGACTTTCTGTGATCCATAATGTAGGCAAAAATGTCTTTCTAAATAATCACATGATTAGGATTGAGAGCTCAACAACTGTGTTCATCCTCGATACAAGGTGGAGAAACTAATCGATCTCGATGAATAAATAGAGGAGATGCATCATTGCTGAAATAACTGTTAGGAATAGTTGTTAAAAAACTAGCCCGTTAGAACTAGATTTTTGTTAGGAAAAGGGTCTATATTTAGTTAAGAATTAAATTTAAATGATACAATTAATTTAATTTATTTAAATTATTAACTAAATATAATAGGGAGGTTAAACCTTATAATTTAAGAACAACAAAAAATAAAATAAAAAAATAAAAAATAAATAATGTAATTAAATAATAATCGTTAATTATATAATCAATTAATAAATTAAATAATAAATTAATTACATTAAAATTTTAATTAAAAAGGGTTAATAATTCCAATAAATAATAAATCCATTAAATTAAAATGAGTTAAGAAATAAAAAAGGCTAATTCAATTAAATATACTAGGGAGGGTTAATTTTTTAATAAATAAAAATGTAACAATAAAATGACGAGTAAATAAATAAAAATAAGAAAAATAAACAGATAAAATAAATCAATTAATTAATTAACCACTTAATAAAATTAATTCATCAATTAAAAACTAATTTAATGTATATGTACAACTATATAAATAAAAATAAAACAAAATTATCGTAGCGAGAGCTCGGGTCCAGCTTTTACTTAATTTCCAACCATCATCACGATTGAGATTCTTAGCATGCCGCTCAATTTTCGATCGCCTCCCTTAATTTCCTATGGTGGAAATGATCTACTTTGGTAACGACTTTGGAATCTTCAATGCAAAACATGGTGACATGATTTTCTCCACATGCTCGGCAAGGGGTGAGGTACGGGATCTATTGTGCCTGATATCTGCAGCGATGCTCCCCCGATCCTCTGCCTAATAGATCGACATGTTTCTCCAATATAGGGAGCTCCACATGAACACGGAATCATGTAAAAGCCCCATTATTGCTAACTTATTTATGGAGGATTTTGAATCAAAGGCGTTGGCCTCTCCGCTAGATTTTCGCCCTAGGAAGTGGAATAGGTTCATGGATGATACCGTGTCATCCGGCCACATGGTCGAGAGATTAAATCTCCTGCTCTTGGGCACTTGAACTCGCTTTCACGATTCCATCAAATTTACGATGGAAGTGGAGGTTGATGGTTGCCTCCTTTCCTTGATATCCTTCTCTCAAGGAATGAAGATGGTTCTATTTCTCACTCGATTTTTCGCAAGAAGACTCACATGGAACAATACCTCCATGCCGAGTCCCATCATTTTTCCTGCTCGTAAATTTTGGGTCCTTTGTACTCTAGCGACTCGTGCTGCGAGAATCTCTCGACGAAAGCTCCTTTGGAATCGAGAAGACCCATCTTCTTGATGTTTTTTGTAAACAATGGTTACAGTAGATCTCTTGGTCTTAAAGCCTTTTCGGAAAATGCATATAAAGGGTCGAGTGGAAAATCTACTCGGTGGATCCTATTTGCAAAGTCCATCTCCCGTTTATCCAGGGGGACAACGGACAAAATTGTCCATGTCCCTTGAGAATAAATAACATCTCTCGCTTATTTCAAACCTCTCTCGCACTTTTAGAAATTATTTTGGGTCCGTTAAGGACCCTATTGACCCTAAGGACATGAAGGGGGTTTACATGATTCTGTGTTCATGTGGAACTCCCTATATTGGAGAAAACGAGTCGATCCATTAGGCGAAGGATCGAGGGAGCATGTCTGCAGATATTAGGCACAATAAATCTCGTACACTCATCTACTTCGTCGAGCATGTGGAGAAATCATGTCACCATGTTTGAATTGAAGATTCCAAAGTCATTGCAAAGTAGATCATTTTCCACCATAGGAAATTAAGGGAGTGCAATCGAAATTGAGTGGCATGCTAAGAATCTCAATCGTGATGATGGTTGGAAATTAAGTAAAAAGTGACCCCTAGCTCTCGCTAGGTAATTTGTGTTTTATTTTTTATTTACATATTTGTATATATATATTAAATTAGTTTTTAATTAATTAATTAATTTTATTAAGTGGTTAATTAATTAATTGATTATTTTATTTATTTATTTATTTATTTATTTATTTACTTTATTGTCATTTTATTGTGATGTTTTTATCTAATTGATTAATCATCCCTACTATATTTAATTGAATTAGCCTTCTTAATTTCTTAACTCATTTTAATTAATTGATTTATTATTTTATTTGATTTATTAATCCTTTTTTTAATTAAAGTTTTAACTTTAATTAATTTATTATTTTACTTTATTAATTGATTATATAATTAACTTGATTATTGATTTTAATTGATTTATTTATTTATTTTCTATTTTCTCTTTTTTGGTCGTTAAATTATAAATTTTAACCCTCCCTATTATATTTCGGTTAATAATTTAAATAAATTAAATTAATTTTATCATTTAAATTAAATTCTTAACTAAATATAAACCCCCCTTTTTTCATAACAAAATACCGACTCTAATGCTAGTTTTTAAACAACTAGTCTCAACGGCTAGTTTTTAACAACTAGTTTCCTAATGGCTATTTCCGAGCAATGATGCATCTCTTCTATTTATTCATCAAGATCGATTAGTTTCTCCACCTTGTCCCGAGGATGAACCACATTAGTTGGCTCGAAAACGTCGACCTAATCCTAATAATTTGATTATTCGAGAAACATTTTATCTAACTTAATTTATCCTTGAGAATATAAAGCTTAAATAAACATCAACATCTTATTGATAATTGCACAATCATTATCATGTTGAAACTTGAAATTTAGTTAAATATATGTTTTTACTAATTTAAAAAAATAGATATAAATTAAATCTTTCATTTTTTATATATTTAATATATTTTATTTTAGAATTTATTTAGAATATATATATATATACATATATATATATATGTATATATGTATATATGTATATATATATATATAATTATAATTTAAAATTTTAAATAAATTAAATTAAATGACATTTAGAATTAAAAACCTATTACATAACCATAATTGGTTAAATTGAATTGATTTAATAAATATAAAATTAGTTATGTTTTATATACATATAATTTGATGGGGAGTTTATTTAACCATCATAATATTATAAAATATTTTGTCAATTATGAAATTCAAAATTTAAATCTCGTAAATAAAAATTAAAAATAAAAAAGTAAAATCCATTCAAAAATATAACTCAACTAGTAATCATCGTATTACAACATCTCTAGAGAATCTTTTTATCTTATATGGATGTGAGGTTTGGGGTTGCAACATCTCTAGAGAATCCCCGGAGAAAGATTGAGCAAATCTAGAAGCGTTTTATAACTTACAACCTTAAAATTAAAAACAATACACCCTATCCTATTCTCCTTATAGAAGTGGGTCTTTCCCCTATCGAGAGCCTAGCTATGACTAGGCTTCTGTTGTACAAGCACAAGCTCAATAGCATAGGAGACCATAGACTTCCTAAGCTAGCTTTAATTTCTAGCCAAAACCACCTATGGCTTAAACGAGGTTGGTATAAAGACACCACGGCTCTGGTTAAACTATTGGGAGATCGACGAGAATGTTGCATTGCAAAACATTCATAACATTTAAAAAAAATTGTTACTTCTAAGTTCAAAGAAAAAAATGTGGTGTGAGAAAGATCTAGCAGTATAAAAGAAAATTAAGTTATTATAAGGAGGTCATCAACCCCACTCCTAGAAGATCAAAAGTATCTATCTCGTTTTAACTAGCTCAAAGAAGAAAACTAATATAGCCAAGATTAGAACGAATTCTCATGAGCTCCATGGTGAAACAGGTCGCTTGGATAGTTCCTAAAACACCATGGATGGAAAGGATCCGCCATCTCTATGAGAATATGAACATCGAGGATGAAAATCACTTCCTCTTAGAGTGCCCCTCGTACAACCATGTTAGAGCTCAATTTCATAATCTTTGTTGCAATGTTGACCTTACTAGCCTTTTAAGATGTCAAAATTATAGTGTGTAATCTTTGTTGCAATATTGAACTTCCTAGTCTTTCTAAGATGTCAAAATTATAGTGAGCTCGGGAGGCTTCTCTCCAAGCTTTTTTGAGCATAGAGAATAAAATCTTAAATCAAACTAAATAACTCTTTTATTTAGGTCCGATCAAACCAAAGATTAGTCCGAGTAGACGTTAACCACCACCATCATCATCACAAAATAAATATTGTATAACTATGAAATCAAAATTCGAATCCAATGTAAATACAACTATATATATATATAACCAAAATGTATTAAAACTGGAGTCGAATTAATAAATTTAATACTCGATTTCATTTCATACGCATTAGATTTGATTTTATTAGTAAATCTCTTATACGAGCCAAAGTCGATAAAGGCTATTTAAACATTTTAGATGGGCCCAAAGTCAACACTTCGATATTTGAAATTAACTACTTCTGAATCAAATCCAACCTCATTGTGAAGACCTAAAATATATATCCTTCGATTATTAATTACCACCGATATATATCCTTAGATTATTAATTACCACCGACTGAGATGATGAGAACTTTGGAAAAAGTTGGACTCTACCACCGACATCTTTATATTATTATTAATTTGTTTCTAAAAAACACTTTGAGAGAATGCGAACTTTTGAAAAGCTGGAAGCATCAAAATCGATGGTCAATTCTTATTTAATTATGCCCATGTTTTTTTGCTACGGTAATTGAGTTGTGTTTTTCTAATTAATTTGTCTAAATTTAAATTATAAGTTTTATAAATTATAATGTTTGATAGGTAAATTTTACTTAATAAATAAAAAATATATATAATTAAAAAAATTCAATTTAAATAACATAAATCAAAAATTTTATTTCAAAATTTTCTGCAATATTCTCACCAAAAACTCTACTTAAAAACTACAAATCAAACCACACTAAGGACAAACAGCTTCAAACAATTCAAAGAGAAAAGTGAGAGCGAGTTTTTTGCTAAAAACTACAAATCAAATCACACTAAAGACAAACACCTGAAACAATTCAAGGAGAGAAGTGAGAGCGAGTCTTTGCTTTATCAACACGGCAATACATAAATCATATGCCGGATAAGGCTGGGACCGGATAAGGTTGAGATGATGAGGCATGGTGTCACAACTCTGGAAAACGTGTTACCAAGAAATTGGAATATGTTACAAAGTTGAAATTGTATAATTTCTGCTTTAAATTTGACCGTTATATCCTTAAAAGTGGAAAAAAGGTCTTACCAGGTATATATTCCATAGTTCAAATTCTGTAAATTCCGCTTTCAATTTGACCGTTAGATCAGTAGAGCTGTAAAACGCGTTACCAGCCTCAGATAGTTGAAATTTTGTAAATTACGGTTTAAATTTGACCGGTAGAGGCGTAAGAGAGTGTGCTTGTTTTACGCGTGAACGCGTGGAAGAATCACATATCCTTTGCACCGCCTCTCTGCTCTTTATCATTTACTGTAATATAACATCAATTCTGAACCCATCCATAACTAAAGAATCAATCCATCATCATCGTTATTCCTTACATTCTCTGACTTGAAAGTTCCAAGAAATCGACTCTGAAGAAGTTTCGCCATGTCTGACAAAAAGTTTCAATCGCCACCTGCAGGTTACCCTGAAGGAAATCCTCCTCCAGGTTCGGCTCTCTGCTCTTCCTTTTCTCTTATTTCAATCAATTGTATTTTTTATTCAGAGGTCATAAATCTGCAGGGAAAAATCATAGATCGCAGATTAATCACAAAAAAGACCATAGATCATAATTACAGACTTGCTGAGAAATGTTTTTAAAAATGATAAATTTCATTTTTTCATTAAAAGGGTTTTTAATGTGGTGGTTAATAGGGTATCCCACTCAGGCTCCTCCTCCACAGTACGCTCAAGCAGCTGGACCTGTTAAAACGCAGACGAGAGCTGAGGAAGGATGCATTGAAGCATGGTATGAATTCAATTCCATTTTTTCATTAATTATATATATAGGGTATGATCTTCTGTTATATGATATATATATATATATATATATATGGGGTATGATTTTGTGTTACTGACTGTTTTGTTTTCTTGGATTTGCAGCCTTGCGGCTATGTGCTGCTGTTTTATGTGCGAAGATGTGTTGTTGTTGCTGAATAGAAGTTTTACATTCCTTGGGGAAACAAAAAGAGATGTAAAAACTGTATGATAATATAAAACTATGTTGTATAATTACTGCAATTTTGATTTCACTGTTAAGGTGAAAACAGATTTATGTGTTTTATGGTCAGTGTTGCTTTAGTGGCTTTTTGCCATTCACTTACAGCCCTTTAGAATTCAGTGGAAAACCTTTATTGATGTAATTACTTGGTTTGAAAGTTAAGAAAAAACCATTCATTTACAGGCCTTTAGAATTCAGTGGCAAAGCTTTATTGATGTAATTACTTGGTTTGAAAGTTAATAAAAGACAACTTGATTTGTTGATGTTCTATCTTGTATTTTCGCTTTCTCTATCTCCTTTCTTCTTTTATTTGGTTTTAAGATGCATTAAAATTCCTTTTTTTTAATTCTCATAAGTTTGATAAAATTGAATTTATCACGGAAATGTTCATTAATTGGTTTGTCTCAAATGTAATTGTATTTATCACGGAAATGTGCATTAATTGGTTTGTCTCAAATGTACACAAGTACAAATGGTCGGAAAGTTGTTAAAAAAACAGATCATAAATTGTTAAAACGTCAGATCACAAATTCAAATTGGTAGAACAGAATTCAAGAAAGTTGTTGAAGTGAGAACTAATTATAAAATATTAGTTGAAGTGAGAATTAATTATAAAAATATTAGTTGTTTTTGAAGTTGTGTATTCAGCATGTGGAATAGCCAGGAAGCCAGTTTTTGCCGAATCCAGTAAATTAAAATTCAAAAAAATCAGGTAGTTGGAGTGTTTGGAATCCATTTTTGATAGTGGAAATGGGTTCAGCACTATCAAAAACCCCTTAGGGCATTTAAAATACTAAAGTTTAACAACTGTAAACAAGATTCTGGGCAAATCTTTGCCAGATTTTGTGCCATTCTGCTGTAGACTACTAGGTTGTTTTTTACTGAGACTTTTTTGAAAATTTTTGTTATTTGTTTTTTGATGTGACTTTTTGAAAAAAAGAAATTCATTTAATTTGTCTGAAATCTGCCAAAATTTTATTGAAATCACAAAGTTTGATAAGTAAACTTTGCAGAATCAAATTGACCTAATATTTTTAAAGTGCTAAATAATCTAAATAATACAAATCAAAATTTCACCACAAATGTTTTAACTAAATACTTTAAAAATTATTAATAAATAACTGATTCATAACTGAAATAATTCATTTCAATCCTAGCTCCAATTCAAAAAACCAAAACCGTGGCCCCCACGAAAAGCTCTAATTTCTGTGACAATGGAGCTCCCAAACCATACTCGAGTGGGCACCAAAAATCTCACAACGGGCATTCAACTTCACCCCTCATTCCACATTCCTCGCTGATGCATAAAAATTTTGGGTGGTACGCGCACAGGGTCCCGAGTATGACATCACAGGTCGGGAGTTTATCGTGGTAGTGGTCGACTTTTTTTTTATTAGCGGACTTGAAGCACCTACCCACACACTCACCCACCCACCCGACTGGCCCCGCCCGTCAGGCCAGGCGGGTTCCTTCGCAATTTCTTCTGGCCAGTTGCTGGTCCCAGGCGGGTTTCTTCGCAATTTCTTCTGGCCAGTTGTAGGCTGGCCTGATTACATTTGAGTCCTCACCGTTTGTTTATTGATCTTTTTGATCTATAGTTTTCAATTTCAAATTTCCATAAGAATTCAATATTGAAAAATGGTATTAAATTTAATATTAAAAAAAGAAATGGAATATATATATATATATATTATTATTTTAAAAAAAATTATATAAATCTTTTTGATAATGGTATTTTTATTTCTTTAGTTTCCAGCATTAATCTTTTCTGTTTTTTTATTTTTAGTTTTATTTTTTTATGTCTGTTTAAGATAATCTATTATTTTTATGGCCAATTGAAAAACCATCTAAATAAAATATAATAATATAAATAATAAAAAACTCAAAGCTCATGTTCAATGTCAAAAAATGAAATATTCAATATTAAAAAGTATACTTAAATAATCTCCATCAAATCAAAAAAAATTATATCTCAAATTATTAATTTATTTTTTTAATCCAAATTTATTCAACAATATATGTATAGATTAATATTTGTGCTTAAATGACACAAAATAAATACTTTAATTGATATTCCAAATCAAATAATTAGTAAAACCGATTTCCATAATGACAGCTATTGAAAAACTATATTTTAAAGTTTTTACAATATTTAAAATATAAAAACGTACCCTTTCTTGTAATTTATTAATACAAAAGCCACATCACTATTTTATAATTGAAATTTTTTAGATATCAATTTCCATAGCATTTTTTAATATATAATTTACTGTTTTTTTCGTACTTTTAAGCTATTATGAAACTGGTGAAATACGCCCGTGGGATGGATGTTTATATATATGTATGAACAGGGGAATGGTTTCACGTCAGATGGATGTTTCTTTATATGTATGTATTACGTTGGTTGCTTGCTTATTGAGGAGAGAGATTTAAACATTGTTGCGTCAACTTATTTAATTTCATGATACAAAAATTATGTACCGTGTTGAAATTAACGTATTAAATGGCGAACCAAATCGTATCGATGAATTTTCTGAACTTTTTCGACCAGTACCACTAAACTTGGTAATTATGCTTTTATCGTCGTCCACATTGCACACCTTCTTTGAGTCCTGACGGTGATTCTCAACACACTTTCGGTGACCTTGTTGTGTCAGACCAGGTTTCCAATTGGACAACCTCCTCTGCATCGACTACTATAAGGACCAGAAGTCATATAGCGATCGTCAACAATGACGGGCGCCCAACTCGGGTGGCAATGCGATGACACTTGGCAAGTGTGCAACAAAAGTGCGACGAAACACACTTGTGCGACAAAAGTGCGACAAAACAAACTTGCGACGAGCACGCCACGTAGCAACATGAATGTTTGGTTGGGGAGCATTCGACGTTTGTGTGGGAAGCATGTGACAATAGAGTGTGGAGAGGTGGCAATGCGACGACACTTGGCGAGTGTGCGACAAAAGTGCGACGAAACACACTTGTGCGAGCACGCTTCGACGAAACTGAACATGAATGTTTGGTTGGGTATCATTCGACGTTTGTGTGGGAAGCATGCGACGATAGAGTGTGGAGAGGTGCAATGCAAATGGAGAGTGCGGGCGGACTACGCGTAGTGGTTGTGGCACGACCGTGGGCAACACAACTTCGACCTGGGCACCTACATGAACCAAATGCTCGACTACATTATGATAATACATTGTCGGTCATTTGACATGTTTATAGTGGTTCATGGATTACTTGATGGACAAGCCGACACATAAACGGATGGAAATCGACGTATTTTGCGAGTGGGTCGATCCCATGGTTGGACATGGGAACCCCTCATCGAGGTCCACACTTAGCCATATGAATAGGCAAGTGTTGGATGGCATTTGAATCATCATCAAACTCGTAATTCACTCAAGCATAGCATAAGAGTGAAGAGGAGACAACGAGCTCCAAAAGGAGCTGAACTACAACTAGGAAGTGCAAAGGGTGGGGAAATCGGGTCAAAGCTACCTTCGAAGTTGGATATTGGGGTTTCTCCGAATAAATCACAAAATTGGCCGAGTCGGGTGCTTTACCCGAATGTAGCAACAAGGTGTGGACAAAGCGTACGGGAAATGGCGACACTAGGCGCAGTCGGGTTTTTACAGCGCAACAGTGTGTAGACCAACATATCGGGTATAAACACCTAGAGTGTTCCAAATGATTTGGGTCACACTAAACGTATCCGACCGATGGAGTCATGGATTTTGGGAGTTATGCGGTGCAAAGTGCGAGGTATGGAACTCGGTGAACGAGTAGGTCCGCAATATCGGCGGTAGAGTCGGGTCACGCCCCGAGCCTGCACCACCACCGAGTCAACTTGTGTACTCCATGGGGAGAGTCATGAATGCATGCAAAGACCGAACGAATGTGAAGGAGAGGTCATGACTTAACCCGAGTGCATGAAATAGGTGCATGACACGACCGTGAAGGTTGTTAATTGTTGTATTGATGTATTTTTTAAAAGAATTATGTAGGTTTAATAAGTTTTATGACCGTTTATGAAACATATATCGAGCACTAAATATTTCGCGGGTTTCCCCTCCCTTTGTATGTATGGGCGTACTTGTGGATTTGATGTTGATGTTTATGTTATTTTGTTGCTAAATTTGATGAAACATTGAAAGATAGTTAATTGAGTGTCGTAGAGAGGCATAGTAACCTTACTTGGTATTGAGAAAATTAAAGGTAAGTTAGTGTCGCACCCTCTTATTTTTTGGTTGAAAGACTAACACATATATAAGGGTGTGATAGGTGGTATCGGAGAGTCGTCGGCATATGTATTGATTACGGTTGGTATCAAGAGTTCGTTTTGGACAGGATTGCAGAACCGGGTCCCACTACATTACGGGTGGTATTGAAGGATACGTTGTTTAGGGCATTGATATTTATTGCAAGTTTGACAAGGGCACATTGCGGAAATTGAAGTTGAACCGATTGGTATATGGTCTTAACTCGTTCTCGGACAAAACAAATGGAAGGTATTATGGAGGAACCTCAAGTGGTTGAGGCACCGCAAGTACTTCCTCAAGAAGTCATCATGGAGAAGATGTTGGATCGTATGGAAGATTCTAAAAAGAAATTGGAATATCTTCAAGAGAGACACACAGATGCTCTTGAGAATATGGACATTTTGGAAAAAAGAAAAAAGTTATATGGAAGGTTGAGTTCGAGGCATTTCTTGTACGTTATGAGTACACTCGAATGGAAACTTGGTGAAGCTGTGAAATAAAACATAGCATCGAGGGATCGATCCATAGATGAGATTGCCAAGGCTCATGAGAAGCTGAAAGATGTGAATGGAGAAATAGCTTTATTGAAAAGAGCTATGGGGTAAGGAACTTCTAGAGGGACCGCCCATGTGAAGATTAAATAACTAGAATCATAGGGTCGACCAAGGAATGCAAAGGAACTTGGAAAATTCTTATGGGACATGAAACAATACTTGGACCGATTAGTTATCCCTAATGAAGAAGCCAAGGTGAATATTGTTGCTCGATTCTCTGACAAAGGATGTGAAAATGTGGTGGAGAAGGAAACTTGACAAAAATTTCACATGTTGAAGGAGATGACCTCATGACATGGGAAGCAATGAAAGAAGCTTATCGGGTACACTTTAGCCCACAATATGAGACATGAGATGCGAGGGCTATCATTAAGTACATTAAATAGAATGGAAGTCTCCAACAATATCAAAGTACTACTCTAGAATTACCAAACATGAGCGGAGAAAGGAAAAGGTGTTTAACTTCATCATTGGATTAAAACCTTGGACACACAATGAGGTGAAGAGGCAAAAAGACTAAAACCTTGGAATAGGATTTTTTATGGAGTGGATAGACTAATTTAGCACTATGATGAGGGGACCTGAAAAAGAAGAATAAATGTGAGAAGGTCAAAGGAAAACCACCGAAGGAAGAAACTTCAATATCGAATACTAAGTCGAAAAATAAAGAATCCCTTGAAGTGTTGGATTTGTGATGAGGACCACAGGCTAAAGAAATGCCTATCTAGACTGAAAGTTGGTCACGACAAGTACACATAGAGAAGAAGAAGGAACCCACGGTGGGGACTATGAAGGTTTTGGGAGCTGCAGTAGTTGTAGAAGTTGTCCTTAGACGTGATCCCGAGCGAGAACAAGCTCTGAATTTGTGAACATGAACATTGTGAAGGGCACATTTCTCACTATGGTGGATAGTGGTGTTACACACAACTTCATTGGAGAGGAAAATTCTGGAAAGTTGGATTGAAGTTCAAACCAGTCCAAGTTAAGTTGAAAGCAGTTAATTCACCTCTCGATTTTGTAATTGGTGTTGTTGAGAAAACACCGATTGAGATTAGATATTGGCACGAAGATGTTGATTTCATGGTTGTAAGGATATATGGTTATGAAGTTGTGCTACGCATGGGATTTTTTTCAAGAAATTTGAAGTTATGGTGGTACCACATATGAGGAAATTTTACATTTATGATGGCCAAGATGATCATCCTATTTGCGTTCCAACCATAGGAGTAGATAAAACCAGATTGTAAAGTGATAACTATGAGTGTGCGGGACATCAAACGAGAAGAATAACTCCAGGGAAGATTGACCATTACAAAGGAAAAAACTTCAAGAGTAGGCATAGGTTATTATTTCATTGTCCAATAGTCTCTTGGATATCACAAGAAGACTTGAGCAGAGTGGAAAAGAAAGGATATGTTAGACCATGGATTCGAGAAGAATGTGAGGAATCATACATGTTGAGATTGGAAGAGGAAGATCCATATTGGATGATTGAGCTTATAGCTGAAGAAGAGGGAGAGCCTTCATCCTCCACTTCTTCCCCCCTATTCCTAGACTAACATGGATATGAGACTCATTGTCATCCGCTCAAGGCAATGAGTTCTCTAACCTTATGAGGAGGTAGTTGAGCGAGATGTACACTTGATAGCTAGGATGTTTTGACAGGTGATGATGATGTTGGGAGCATATTTTCTTGTGGAGGAGATGTTCGGTTGGATTAGTCACCCAACTTATCACCATTATAGAGGGGATCCGGAACATGATTTCATGTAGAGTTGTAGGCTGATTCGAAGACATGAATTAGATCAAGAGTGATCACATTTGGATGCTAACATGATATATAGTAAGGTTGGTGGCATGGGCATGGACATGTTGGAGCCAATGACACTTTGTGATGGAAGTTGCGATGATAGATTGCGATGAGATATTTCGATGACGAATTGTGATGATATGATGGTGTTGTCATGGAAGAAAACATTTTTAGAGTGGGTGGGAGGGATGTAAGGACCACAAGTTGTATAGCGACCACCGATGGCGGTGGGCACACTTTGTCACAATGGGCGCCCGACTCGGGTGGCAAATGCGACGACACTTGGCGAGTGTCGCGACGAAAGTGTGACAGAAATTCATTTGGACGGGCATGCTGCGACGAAAACCGAACACGATCGTTTGGTTGGGTACAGTGACGCTGCATGAGACGATAGCGTGTAGACGAGTGTGACACGGATGGATATAACTGCAAAGCACTACGCGTAGTGGTTTCTGGCACGGGCGCGGACAACATGACTTGACTCGGCTCCCGCATGAACCGAACGCTCGGTTACGGTGTGACAATACATCATCGGTCGTTTGACATGTTTATAGAGGTCGCATGGATTACTTGATGGACAGGGCTGATGCATAAAAGAATGGAATTCGACGTATTTGACAAGTGGGATGACCCCATGGTTGGACATGGGAGCCCCTCATATGGGTCCACACTTAGCCGTATGAATAGGCAAGTGTTGGATGGGAAATTTGGATCATCATCAAACTTGGAATTCATGGAAGCATAGCACAAGAGCGAAGAGGACACAACGAGCTCCAAAAGGAGTAGAACTTCAACGAGGAAGTGCGACGGTGGACATCGAGTCGAAGCTACCTTTTGAAGTTTGATATTGGGGGTTTTTTGCGAATAAATCACAAAATGGGCCAAGTTGTGTTCTTTCACCCAAACGCAACAACAACGTCCGGATAGGCGTACTTGAAACAACGAGCACCGGCTAGAGTCAGGTTTCATAGGGTGGAAGTGTGCAGACTGGTAGAGTCATGTATAAACACCTAGAGCGTTCGACGATTCATGTCACGTTGAACACGCTCGACCTATAGAAGTCATGTAGTTGGGGAGTTCTACGATGTGAAGTGTGATAGAGGTGTGGAAGTGGTGAACGAGTGAGTCCGCAATATCGTGGGTAGAGTCGGGTCATGGCCCCAGAGCTACATGACAACCGAGTCAACTTGTGTACTCTGCAGGGAAGTGCCGTGAACATGTTCAGAGACTAAACAGATGTGTAGGAGAGGTCATGACTTGACCTGTGTGTGTGCAACAATTGCACGACATCACCGAGAAGGTTGTTAATTTTTGTGTTGATGTATTTTTTTAAAAAAGAAGTATGTAGGTTTAATAAGTTGTATTATTGTTTATGAAACATAATATCGAGCACTCATATTTTGGGAGTTGCCCCTCCCTTGTATGTATGGGCGTAAATACTGGATTTAATGTTGATGTTTATGTTATTCCTTTGCTAAATTTGATGAAAACACTGAAAAGATAATTAATTGAGTGTTGTAGAGAGGCGTAGTCTACTTACTTAGTGTTGAGAAAAGGAAGGTAAGGTAGTTCCGCACCCGCTTATTGTTGGTTGAATGATGACCACAAATATAAGGGCATGAAAACTACGATCCCTCCAACATCAATGTCAACCTCAACCTCTCGTGGCCTCGATCAACAAAAAAAACAACCATAAACACACCAAGAACACACAAACATTCTATATGAACACATAGGCTATATATTAAAAGGAAAATAAAAACATTATGTATTTGGACTCTCGGGGAATGGCGTCATTCAGCCTCAATATCACATTATATTGGTCACCTCCCAAACATACTTGCATGTGACAATTTAAAAACCCTAACAACAGATGAGGCATCACAGTTTCCTTCCATGATTGGCTTTTTAGAGGCTTCAAATAATTAAAATTTTTACACGAAAAATCGAGAGGAAATCGTTTCGTCTTTCTTTGCTGCCACAATTCCCTTCTCGGAGCATCCATAATCAATTTCGAGTTTTGTGGGTGGGTTTCGACACTTCGCATTAGTTATTATCTAACTTTTCAACATTAATATAGAGTCGACTTTTCAACATTAATTAAGTTTTTAACTATTTTTAAAAAATTACATACGCTATTTATGAAAATAGTGAAAGGTGAAAGCTAATTATAAAAAAAATCAAAAAAACTATTTTACAATACATCAATACAAAATATCTTGAAAATCATTATCTAACTCTTTAACATTAATAGAGAACTTCCCCCCAATGTGATGATGAGCTTGGAGGTTGATGGAGGGCAAGGGTGGAAGACACCGTCACCTCATCTATGGGGACATGGAATTTTCTCCCGGTGGAGTTTAATGTTCAAGTGCTCAAGTTACTATGTAATTATGGAAATAAGAATGGTGTGTAGGTTGCATGGATTATTATGCCGAGTGGGAGCGTGTGAAGCTATAGGTTAAAGATTTTTATAATTGTTATGTTAATCCATCATGAGTGAAAAGGAGTGAAGGAAATCCAAGAGCTTTAGAAAGTATGCATTGAAATGTTAGAGGATAAATCGAGGTTGAGGGATACATAGGTGCCACTGCTTTGATCTCTAATTCTTTATATTAGACTTCTCCCTCTGTGTGGCTAATGGAGGAATAGTGAAATGTAGGAAAAAATAAGACGGAGAGACTAGGAGAAATATGAAGAGGATATATGAATTAAAGGGTCCACTAACGCCTTAAGTCCGAAAAATCAAATATAATGGTATGGTGCATTTTATATTTTTTATATATAAAAAGACACGTCAGACGATTAACTAACTCTTGGTTGTTTGATCCTTAGTGCTCACATGGTGACTTAGCATAGGCGGTGCGGTGGCTAAACTCCACGGTGTGGTGGCGGTCGGGCGAGGGCGGCTTTTCGTGGCGGCCACATACCATGGTGACGGTGGACGGTCAAGGTGAAATTTACGGCGTACCCTCGGTTCCGGACCATAGGTTATAAGAAAAAAATGTTTTGGGGGTGTCGGGGCTAAGCCCGGCCGCACTTCCCCCCATACCTTTTCTAGCCATAGTTGAAATATATATTGTGCCATATTAAATAATAAGGAACTCGTGCAACATAGAGATAAGGACTTATGTTGATGGTGGTGAGGTTAGGTGTTCGACACCCGGTGGATTGTGGTTTGACCCTAACCAAAATTCGTGGCCTCTCGTCTTTGCTATGTAGCAGCCTCTGGTTGGGCCATACTGGCAACATATGGTTCACCACATTTCCAACCAATCACATCATGCCAGAAAAAACCATTGCTATCATGCCACTTGGCACCACATGATTCACTAGAGAAATCCTTTGACCAATCAACATCGCCCATCTGGGTTGTCCCTGCATTTTTTGTTCAAAAGTTTTATCTCTTTGATAAAACAAACATAACGCATTTTTGGGTGCATACATTGTTGGTTTTTCCGCAAAAACTAGTTGCACCGGTTTCGAACGATGGAATATATGCGATTGTTCGGGTTCCATACCACTCCAACAACTTTCATTTTTTTAGCATAATTTTGAGCACTTGACCATGTCACTAGGTATAACTATGTGATTTTGTGAAATATTATCTTTTTATAAAAACCAAAGTATATGTTCAACATGTGCATGTAACACAATGGCGATATTGAGACTTTAGAATATACAAGGACAAATTTACCCTTGGAACTATATTTTTAGTTGTGGATTTTGTTGGGAACTACAACCAACAACCATAGAATGAGATCTAACACCAATATTATAATTCACATCAAATTTTTCATAGTGATGCATATCACATATAGGCATTGGAAAAATGACATCAATGATAGGAGGATAATAATGAAGGATAAAAATTTATACATAAATGATGGTAGGTGCCATGACCTATATATGTGAAAAATTTTCTTTCAAATGTTTTATGAATGCTTAAAGGATAGAAATATATATATTTATTGACATTTCATTTGATCAAATGGTTGTCTAGACTAGATAAATAGTGCTCATGTATTCTAATGGTTTACTTAATTGAAAAAAAACATATAATGTGTCTCATATTTGGAACTATATTGAGATTGGACATGGGAAAGGTGATAATGATGGAGCTTGGGAAAGCATCAAAATTGCACTATGAAGGGAGGATATGAAAGTTTTCGGGAAATACACATATCTAAGATGCAAAGTATATGGTCCGGTGGTGCTCTAAGGTAGTGTCAGATGTAGAAAAAGAGAAACAAACATCAAGAAGGATAGGCCATGAGCTAAGAAATTTCTTATCATTATAAGAGGTAAAGGTAAGTAAAGATTACTTACATTCATATCATTGTAACAAAATACAAATGACTTGTGGATTTCATTTAGTTTGAAGTTTAGATAACCATTTTTTCAAAACATGTACACAAAAAAATCACTTTCTTTTTGTAGAGCATGTAGTAGTATTGAATGGGATGATTATGACTTGATGGATAGGGTCAATGAACATGATCTTGTATCACTTTTCCATAGATCCATGTGTAGTTGTGGAAAAATAACAACTAAAGCATGACCAATTAATAATCTCAATAGACTATGACCATATCTCTAATCTTGTACAACTAGGTAGAGATATCTCACATTGTATCTTGGATTAGATCTTGTTTTTTAGTTAAATATGTTGTCAAACCTATACCTACATGCACTTGACCATACATTTCATTTTTTTTGTAGGACACATATATGCAGTTGTTTTTCTCCAAAATACAATAAATGGGTCATTTATTATTGTTTGACATGATGCATACAAGAGAAGAAAACAATAAATACATCATTAGCTAAGGATGAAGGAAATGAATTGACAATTGGATTGATGGTTATAAATGGTGAATAGCTTATGATAGATGAAAATTCAAGAAAGACTACTAGTTATGTTTTCATGGATTATAGACTAAGTGTATTAATGTATCACTTTACACCCTTAGTAATTGCTACAAACAATTTTATCTAAGAGATCACATAAAATACACCATTTTTGATGTTCATTCAGAGCACATGATAGACTATTGGATGCCATTAGCAACAATAATGATCCAAATATTCTACTTAAATGAAATCATGTAGTTACTCAAAACAGATAGAATGGCATGTTCAACATTATCTTCTATATTGAGGTACATGGATTGCTATTTTATTAGTATATATATATATATATATATATATATATATATATATATATATATATATATATATATATATATATATATATATATTCCCTAATGAATTACATATTAATACGATTCTTTTAGTGCATGGGCTTCACATTGATACCCTTCTCTATTCCTAGGTTATGTGAAACTTTATTGGAACATGAGGACATTTCAATAATAACCTTGATTGTTCTTAAAACCACCAATACCACCAATAAAAAGTATTAGAATGGTGAAAATTCCTCTCTCTCTCTCTCTCTCTTTGTAACCCCATTTTGTGATCCATGTGGATATTGGTGTCCACCCTCCTATTCCACTTGGGGACCCACCATTTTTTTCATTAAGTTTTTTCAATTTCTTTAATTGTAGCACAATTTACTATTTTTAGCAATTTTCAGGGTCCTAAACTTCGAAGCATTTTTGTAGGCCCTAAATTTTGAGAAACCCGTAACCAACATCGGTCTTCAACCAATTTTGGTAACTCGAAATGTTGTATTCCTTTGACATATATTTCCAATGAGGTATTTTTCATGTCAAACGGAGATCGTATGCCAAAGTTATGACCTCGGGAAGTTGATGTTCCAATTTACCCAAACGAGGCCCATAGTTTTGGTGCTTCATCTCCAACTAGGGTTAGGTTTTTTGGATGTTTTAGGGTTTTCCATTGTTTCTCAATAATAAATATGCCTTCGAACCTCATTGTGAAACAATTTAGAGGCATTTAGCTCTAGCATATCTTCTTAGAGATAAGCTACCATATCCCAAGCTATTTTATTTCCATTATGGTTGTAAGCCTATTTCACTTATTTTGATATTAATGAAATGAAGTATATTTTATGTTGCATCTCCGTGTTTATGTTTTATTTCTATATTTTATTGTATTCTTGCATAAATATGGATCAATGGTATCATAGAAAAATTTGTTTCTTTCTCGATCTTTATTTTCATGTCCCAAAACGAGATCGGGGTATAAGGAGTTAGGGTTGGATTTGGTTGAACCTTTGCAAGATCGGCCATGAAAACCCCAACAAACTCCCATGGTGGAGGAAAATAAATACAAGGGAGTAGGAGATCCTATCAAATATTTCATCGAGGAGGTCCTTGAAAAAACAAAGGAATGAAATGATAGATAACTTTACCCGGACATTAGAGGAAATTTCAACATAAAAGTGGCCTCCTAAGGGAAAAATAATAAAATAATAGTTATGAGTTTTGGGGGGAAAATAACAAAAATAAATTTTTCTTTTTACTTGTATTTTTGGCTTATCGCCTTATAAATCTATCCAAATTTCAAGTTTAGACACTTGTTATGTTAAATATTGCAACAAGAAAGCAGGTGACATCATTCACCGATCCTAGTTGGAAAATAATCACCCTAAACTAGGTGGGGCCCACAAAGTGATTTTTGGTGCAAAGTCTATTTTTAGACATGTCGATCATATTCTATGAGTTGCGTGATGTTATTTGTTGATGGTTGATCAAGTTGGAAAAATAGATGGACTTCTATTTTTAGACATATTAGGCGGAAATCTATTTTTAGATCGCTAGTCTAAAAATAGATATGTCGAATATTATTAGCTCTTAATAATATTTGGCCTCTAAACATTATCTTATTCTCTTGGAGCGGTCAAGTTAAGTGCATATATGTGGCACAACGACCTGAAATAAGGAATTACGCTATTCCTAAGGGTTTACTAGAGCTAATGCATGGAGGACTTCGATTAGAAATCATGTGACGAGAGTTTGTGGTGGAGTTGTAGAAGTAGTTGGTGGAGTTGTGTTCGGTTTGAACTCGCTAGACACGATTGAGCTAGTTGTATCTGGTCTAGCTGATTGATACACTAGTGAAAGTGGTGTGAATTAATTATTAATTAATTCACTAAGTAATAACTCATTAATCAACCTGAAGAATACATTAGTTAACTGCAGTTCATGGATAATTTCGAGTGGAGACCGGTGGAGAGGTAGGTGAAAGAGCCGGTGTGACTATCATTTGTGACTATAGTGTTGCATTGTTTGCACCACAAATTTAGTAGAGTTTCCTATGAGATTGTGTGAGAAAGGCTGGAGCAATTCAATTTCATCTAGAGCCATTATTCAGGTAGGGATTCCACAAAAGTACATGCAAGCTAGCAGGTGGCAAAGATCGGTGCATGGATTTGCAAGATCTGGCTACGATTAGTGTGTATTGATTGGATTGTACTGAGAGCTTGTGATAAGCTTTGTATGAGGATTGTTACATGATCTCTATGACATATATTATATATAGATAGTTGGGGTTTTTAGCTTCAGGCTTTCCCGTTAAAACAACTTTGTTAATGTGTGTGAATTTTTTATGGTTTCATGTGTGCATTGCAATTGTGTTAATTTCCGCATGTGATGATCAATGGTGGAATAGATTTTGTATTGTGTATGAAGTTAAAATAGTGTTTGATCAGGAGAATATTGGACATATTCATGCATAGTGCATATAATTTCTACACGTTAGATGGGGAATTAAATTCCACATCTACCGAGTACCCATTACACATACTTTTGAGAAGACCCACATTGATAGAAATTGAATATACATTAAAAATTGTACGAACAAGTTTTTATAATGTATCTTCATTTTTTTGTCAATTTGGTCATGTCAAAAGTATGCATAATGAGTACTCGTTGGATGTAGAATTTAATTCCGGATCCAACTAGTGTCTATACTTGAAATTTGGTTAAACCTATAATGAGATAAACTATAAATAAAAGTAAAAAAATTAGTTTTTTCTTATTTTCCCTCTAAAATATTTACATGTACATCTTTTTTAAAATTAAAATATTTTGATTGGTTTACATATTATGACATGGAAATTACGTGAAAAATTCATGGGTAACTTTAGGCTAAAATTTCTGTAATGTCCTTCGAAGGCTACCCACTAGCAACACATCTTCATCCAGCAACCACTCCGGAGGCACCACTCCTTTTCAAGGTACCAATTAACTTCAATATTACCATATTTGAGGGCCAAATAGATGCGGTACATCGTAGATAGATGGCTATACCTACTAGAAGTATAATTTTTGGTTCATGAATTTTATAATCAAGAAAAGATTACTTTTGCACTCCTTAAAGCCGCCTCTATTGTCAAGGACTCATGGGAAACCTACTATGAGAAAAATTATGAGGGGGAATCCTCTATGTTCTCGACCATACCAACATGGAATTATTTTTGAAATTCCTTCAAGGAACAATACTACTTCATGGGGGAGATATGAGGACAATTACATACAATGGAATACGTTGTGGCAACAAAGGGATAAATATGTGCATGAGTTGACGAATTTTTTTCCATAACTTTGCGAAAAAATTTGGATATCAATGATTTAGAGATTGATGCTTACATACTTTGAATTTGTCTACATAGATACATCCGGGAGGAAAGGAGTTCCTCGAAATGTCCTCGCTTGGTGCAGATATCCCGGTATGTTACCAAGATTGAACATAAATTCAAACGAGAAGAAGTGATACTTTGGATCTATGAATCACAAGTAAGGTAAAGGTGATCCCAAACCGTAGAGCAAAGGAAAAGGCCAAGGCGGGGGTGGCCCAGGACAACCACGTCGAATCCAAAAGTAGAAGAAAAACATGATGAAGCCAAAGAAGGATAGGGGAAAGTGTTGTGAGTTCCATAAGAGCTCCACTCACAATACAAGTGAGTGTCGAGCCAAGCGATCACTATTGGTTGAGATGAAGGCTTCGATTTAGATGCATGTTCCGACTTTGAGTCAAAACCCAAAAAGGGGAATGACAAAGGGATGTAGATTATCGATGGGGAGCCGAATGACACTATTTGCACCACCAAGGTTCAAAAGGAAGAACTCGAAGATCCATAGGAGGGGGAACACCTCTTCGATCCCTAGATGTGGGTGAAGGGTTCCCTGTTGCGATTCATTGTCGACGAGTGGGAGCCAAAAGAACCTCATTTTAGCAAAGGTTGTGAAGTGGTTGGGTCATGTTGATCACAACACACCCACAACCATACACCATCGAGTGGCTTCACCAAGGACCCGGACCTCCGCATCGACCCAACGGTGACACCTTCCATACATCATCAACTCATGCAAAGATGAGGTATTATGTGATATTTCTCCGCTTTGAGTTTGTGATATATTATTAGGCTAACCATACTTATGGAAGCGATATGTTGTGTATGAGTCTCGGCCCTCGCGATATTATTGTTACTTTGTGTAATAAGTTGTACATGATACCGCGAGGTAGCACCACCTACCACCATCTCTTTCGATCATTGCGAAGCAATGAGGTAAGATCATTTCAAAAAAATGGGAATTTTTTTCCTAATGGTCTTCTCACGGGGCAAGAGGAAGATGTTGGCCACGACCTCTAGACAGAGGCTCCTCTGTGTGACAACAATAGATGGAGTAGGTCTTGGAAGAGTATCGGGGACATCTTCACCTTACATGGGTGCCTCTACACTCGTCGAGTCAAACACTCCATCGATCTGCCCTAGGAACACTACTACCTAAAGGACCAATCTATCAACGCTCTCCATTGCGGAGAACAACAAAACCAAGATGAAGATTCAAGAGTTGTTGCGAAACGTCACATCCGACCAAGTTCATCACCGTGTGAGAGTTTGATTATGTTGGTGAAAAAGAAGGATGTGACTTGAAGACTTTGTATTGACTATCGGGTGTTGAACAAGATCGTTATCCAAAATAGATATTTAATCCCATTGATTGATGACCTTATGGACCAACTCAAGGGGGCCAAATATTTCATCAAGATTTACTTGAAGTTCCCGGTATCACCAAGCACCAATCAAACCCTACGATTTGTGGAAGACTTCCTTCAAAGCCAAGGAGGGCCTTTTTGAATGGTTGGTCATCCCTTTCGGGTTGACGAATGCTCCTACAACATTCATGAGGCTAATGGATGACATCTTTTGACCATTCACTAACTCATTCATGGTGGTGTGTTTTGATTACATTTTTGATCTTCAGCTAGATTTGGGAAGGCTTGTTTCCAATACAAACACCAAAATTGCAAAGTAAAATAATTTAACATGTGTTATATTTCCTTCTAGCATAAACACATGAATTGCAAGTTAAAAAAAATTTAGTGCATGTTAGATTTGTTTCCAGCGACAAACATAAGCATTTTAATGTGAAAAAAATGTGGCATGCACTAGATTTTTTTAGCACAAAAAGAGACATTGTGAGGAAAACAAATTTAGGACATGCTAGATTTTTTTGTAGCAAAATCACAAAAATGTTAGGTTTAAAAAAACCTAGTGCATGCTAGATTTGTTTTTAGCACAAATAAAATATTTGCAACGTAAAAAAAAATCTAACATGTGTTACATTTGTTTCTATCACAAACACAAACATTACTCGACATGCTCTTGTGTTTTTCCTAACATTAAATTTTCTTACTCTACAATGTGTTTGTTTCTGCTAGAAACAAAGGAGAAACAAATCTATTGTAAGGAAAAAAACAAGAACATTGTTGGGTAATGCAAAAGCACAAACACAAGCAATGTAGGGTAAAAAAATTTAGCGCATGTTAGATTTGTTTCCCATACAAACACCAAAATTGCAAAGTAAACCAAATATAAGATGTGCTAGATTTCCTTGTAGCATAAACATAAGCGTTGCAAGGAAAAAGAAAATTTAGTAAAAACACAAACAGATGCATTGCAAGGTAAAATAAAACTATTGTGCCCTAGATTTCCTTCTTGCGAAAACTCAAGCATTATAGGGTAAACTAAACCTAGTGCATGTTAGATTCATTATTAGAAAAAACAAGCATTGCAAGGTCAAACCAATCTAGTGCACACTAGATTTGTTTGTAGCACAATCACAAACATTTCAAGTTAAAAAAAAAACTAGTGCGCAATAGATTCTTTTAAGCACAAACAAATGAATTGCAGGGTAGATCAATTCCAGTGTGCACTAATTTTTTTTTTTTAGCACAAATACAAGAACAGTAAGGTGAAACAGAATAAATATATTTCATACTAGGTTTTATTCTAGCATAAACACAAACATTGTAGGCTAAATCAAATCTAGTGCGCACTAGATGTTTTTCTAGCACAAACATAATCATGGTAGGTCAAACAAAAAAATCTTAGCTCATGCTAGGTTTACTTTTGGCACAAACACAAACACAAACATTGTAAGGTAAGACAAAGCATAAAAAAAACATTGCATGGTAAAACTAATAAAGCACACTTGCGAGGTAAAACAAATTTAGTGCCCACTAGATTTTTTTTTAGACCTAACATAAGCATTGTAAGGTAAAGCAAATCTAGTGTAAGAAAAATACAAAAGCATTGTAGGTTAAAACAAAAGTGCAAACACAAGCATTATAGGATAAAATAATTATAGTGCACAATACTTTTGTTTCTAGTATAAATGAAAACATTATAGGGTATAACATATATAGCTTGTGTTAGAGTTGTTTGTAGCATAAGCAAACATTGTAAAGTAAAACAAATCTAACATGCAATAGATTTTCTTCTAGTATAAACAGAAGCATTGCAAGGTAAAACAAATCTAACAAGTATTAGGTTTGTTTTTAACACAGACACAGAAATTGCAGGGTAAAAAAAATCTAGCTCACGCTAGATTTGTTTCAGCATACAATGTGATTTTGTTTGTGCAAGAAGGAAATCTAACACAAACTCAGAGTGTGCTAAATTTCTCTTTCCATGTAACATATTCATTATTCTGGTCTATTTTATGACAAATATAATGATGAAGGTAATGATAGTATTTATAATTCATATTTTTTTAATATTATAAACTTTGGTAGTAGTTTCTTAATTTTAATTTTAGAAATCATGGACTATGAGGCGAAAGAAAATTCAAAGGAAGCATCTAAAGGAGAGGAAAGGTAAGGAAATTCACCACAATTTTTTTTTGTAAATCATAAGGCATTTTCAACACAAGTTTATAATTTTCTACAAATCATTAGGCTTTATGCAAATAAATGAATGTTGATTAAGGAATTTTGAGCTACAATTTTCTTATAAGGAAATTGCATATGGTTTGAAATTATTTATTCTTATGCATGTGTGAAATGAAATGTTATAAAAAGTGATTTCATAATATTTTTTAAATTACGTGTATCTTTTTAATTCATTGAAATTTGTCAGCTATTTCTATACAAATGTTTCTAAATTCTAAGGACTATTATATTCCAAATACGTCATGATTTATTTGTGTGTTTTGTAGCCTTTATTAGTTTCAGTTGACTTGTATTTCACGATACCAATACATTCATAGAAATAAAATATTTTTTAATTTTTTAATTTATAGTAATGTAGTGTTAATGACAATTATTGGTTGAATGGTTCCTTAATGTTTTCATATCATTTTTTTTTTAATTTATTTATTCATAGAACTTTTAAAAATGGGCGAGGTAGAATGTAGAAATTATTATAAAATTTGTATGTTTGTCCCATTTGGACCATTGAAATTATTTTTTTAGTTGTGGTTTACCTTGTCATCGTATCTCTAAAAAATTCTTGATTTGAGGGATGGTTCATTGTGTTCTTATATCTTCTCTTTTTCTACAAAAGTTTAAAAATTATATTAGGTTGTATGTATCACCAACAATAGAAGTAGATATTGCTCTAAAATAAAGGGAAAAAAAATTTAAGGATATAATTTAAAATTGAATATATAGTTAATTAGAATATTTGAAGTTTAAAAAATTTATTAAATTATATGTGGAAATTCACATATAATTGGTTTGTTTACTTGAACTAGGCAATTTTAATTATATTTGTCAATTGCAATTAAATAAACAATTCTAGGTTTTAAAATCAACCATTTAAATGGTGGGTCAATCTATTCATGTAATGTTTGTTCCATAGAAATTAAATAAACATATTAGGTTGTATATATAAACTAGACATATCATTAGTTTTTTCATTTGAATGGAGCCACTGTAATAATGTTTTTTTATTTTCATTTAACTAGTAAATTTTGCGGTTTTTTCTTTAAACTTGAAGTCAATGGCCGATGCTTTTTGGAGAGATGGTTGTTCATTAGGGTTTCCTGCTCTAGCCAAGCATGCTCATGGTGATATCCTACCACTGGGGATTTTTGGCGGTCATGATATTTCAGGTCATTTACCTGATGTGGGAGGTCGATCATTTCTACGGGAATCCAACGCCCCCAGAGCTCTATATTCTCATGTTCAAAAAGGGCTTCCATATTCTGGTGGGGGGTTAACATCTGGTGATATTTGTCGCTTGGGCAGGTCCCTTGGGACAAGTTTTGGAGGCAGTGGAGGTTATGGAGGATTGTTAGGTTCATCCTTTCCTGACTCTATTTTAATAGGTCAGAGACCATCCATTGGAAGTGTAGATCCTGGACATGGGGGGAAGTTAGGGTGCCTAGGTTTGGGCTATCAAAGGTCAAAGTCGCAGGGATTGAGAGAACCTTTAGGAAGGCCTGATGACCACCTTCCATATGACACATCGAATAACCTCTTTGTTGAGGGTATTATACTTGATTGTACTTGTAGGGAAAATTCACACATTTTTCATCCATTCACTGGTTTTAAAGAAGTTCGACTAGTACAAAAGTAACCTAGACGTCCTAGTGAAGAATATTTTGTGTAATATTTTGTTTATTTTTTTTATGCAAGAGGTGTTGCAACTAGTTTGGAAATGTTACAAGGGTTTTTTGCACCAGATCTTGGGACAAAACTTGCTGGTTTGATGGGGCCTTACTGGTCCAAGGAGTCCCTTTTTTTGGACAATTTATCTCATGGCTTGGATCGACTTACAAAAAATAGGTTACAGTTTCCATTAATCCCACATCTACTTCAAATTATCCTAGATCTATTCCTTCGTCAATCATTCTAATTTTGTCATTTTGAGGGGGGAGGTTTATTTAGGGTGCGACAGCGAAATGAAACTGCAACATAATTTCCCAACAGAGAGAGAGAGACGACCCTCTATGGGGATGCCTCAAGTTGACCAAAACCAGATCTACCGAAAGACACCCACATCCATTTATTTTTAGGGGAAGAGAAGGAAATTTTGATTCAGCCTAAAAAAGGAACCAAAAAACTAATGACAATAGACAGAGAGACCATAGAGGTGAAGGACTCCATTCAGGATCTACTAAAATTTTTATCTAGGGTTAAAAAACTAATCTTGGTGCAGCATAGAGAGTTTGTTAAAAATGTGAAGCAGAAAGGTCATATATCAACTCACATCCCTGATTCAGCCCAAGTTCTACTTTTTTCTGCCAAAGTAATCGAGGATGAGACATAGTTCAAATAATGTGGGATTCAAAGGAACTCTACTATCATCTAGATCTCTAGAATACAGGGAGGGGTTCCTATAACACCTGTACCATCTAGAGAATATTCCGGAGGAAAGGACAAGGTTTCCTCCACATAAAGGGGAAAGAGGTCTTATAGGACAAACAATCCCCAAATCTTCCAGGCCCCTATATGGTGGGTAAGATGGAAATATCACCATAGATAAATATGGAATTACTAGAAGTAAGTGATATATTCAACATTCTTCAATAAAAATCAATTATTGGACGTTTTAATTGCTTTTGGAAAAAATCCAATGTGCTAAATGAGTGGATTCACCAAACATGGACCAGTGAATGTTATATTTATTTATGTGCAAAAGGATTTGTTTTGGTTCAGTTTGATTCCCAAAATGATTTTAAATCTATCATAAATTATGTTCCATGGTTTTGGGGAATGGTGGGCCTATTCGTATCCCCATGATTCCCCGATTTTGATGCAAATACAATGGTGGTAAGAAAAATTCCGTTATGAGTAAGACTTCACAACCTTCTTCTTACTTTTTAGCACCATCGGGTCCTTGAAGGAATAAGAAAATCTTTGAGAAGATTCCTAAAGATAGACAGTGAAAGAATTGAAAAAGGAATTTGTACTTTTTCCCGAATTTCTGTTGAAATGGATCTAATTAAATTTATTACGAATAATATTAATGTGATACATAAATATTTCAGGTGGGTACAGTCACTAGACTTCCAAAAAATGGCTTTCTATTGCAGGATATGTCAACAAATTGGGAATATTCAAAGCACATGCAAACTAGAAAATAAATGAACAAAACATAAAGTTCAAAAGTAGAAAGGATGGGAGTTCCCTCATATTCCTTTATCAGAATATGAGGAAGAAATGGAAGAAAATCAGGAAACTCAAGGAATAGGAGAACAACAAGGAACACAAGCGATGGGGGAAGGGAAAAAGGATCTCAACAAACAATCTAACAGCCATCCCATCCTCGTTGCTCCCTCACCTACTGAAATTCAAATAGAAGCTGCTAAAATCACTACAGTTACATGTGGAAATAAAATATCGCACGTGTCTGAAAGTTCTGACTCAGCCAAAGAAACCATCACAATGAATAATGAGATGGCCTTGGTTTCCTTTTCCTTGCATTCAGGGACTTGGCAGATTTTCCAAAATAAAAAAATAAAGCGTGAAAATCCCAACCCTGCTAGCACTCTGTAAATTAATTATTTTTCTCTTTTGGTAGCCTCGCTACTATGTGCGTTTGTGCACACGGGTCCTTTGGGGCATTCTCAATGCTTAATTGCATATACAAAATGTAACTTTTCATTTTCATTAATAGAAAGTTGTTGATTTTTTCTTTTGGAAAAAATAGTAAAATTTTCTTTGTTGCAAATGGAAAAAAATTATAATATATACCAACAGCATTTTTTGAACGTTTTGAAATTTTATGTTTTGGCGTTCTTAAGCAATGAAGTGTTCAAGTTTATATATGCTAATGCGATATATGTGGTTGGAGTGTAGATGCATATGGGAATTAATGTAAGTTGAAATATGTTGTTGATCTTTGAAATGGAAGGAGTATTCTTCCAATCATACATTGAGATGAACCAGGTTGCCATATTCGAAGAGAAGTAAATAGGCAGTTTGGTAATAACTCCTATTTTTTTAGTCCTTCTCAGTCATACATATTAAAATATTTCTTAAAAAATTATTATGTCCCAAGATGGACATTAGATGTCACTCACAAGTACATCTGATAAGAACTTGGAAAATAAAATATTGATATAGGGGATTATAAACTAATATTAAGCAGGTCTTGTTGCCATTTCAAAACAAAAGTGAAAGCAAGGAGAACAATACAATTCTATGAGAAAATATTGATTGATGTGTGGTCCCAATATGGAGATAAATATGAATAATTAAATATATTTCTAATAGATGCATCTAAGCATCCTTCTCAATTCGCTAGATATTGGTCAAACCACAACTTAATAAAATCCTATACAAGACAAGAACATGATAATTGGCTTATGCAAGTTTTATTTCCATTTCTTAATCCATTTAATTTATAAAACATAAACATGAGTACATTTGAATGTTCAATAGAAGATGTACTTCATTGTAATGGATGTGATTTTTTAAAATAAATTTACTCACAAGAGAATTATATTTTTTCAATGCAACTTGGAGAGAGTTTATTGTGAATGAATCTGTATGATTTATTACATCTGATAAGCACCTAGAAAATAAAATGTTGATATAGGGGATTTTAAATTCATATGAAGCAGGTCTTGTTGGCATTTTCAAACAAAAGTGAAAGAAGGGAGAACAATACAATTCTATGAGAAAATATTGATTGACCTATGGTCCCAATATGGAGATAAATATGAAGAATGAAATATATTGTGAAAAGATGCATCAAAGCATCCTTCTCAATTCGCTAGATATCGGTAAAACCACATCTTAATAAAAGCCTATACAGGACAAGAGCATGATAATTGGATTATGCAAGTTTTATTTCCATTTCTTGAGCCATTTCATTGTATCAAACATAAACGTGAGTACATTTGAATGTTCAATATAACATCTACTTCATTGTAATGGATGGGGATTTTTTTAATAAATTTACTCACAAGAGCATTATATTTTTTCAATGCAACTTGGACATAGTTTTTTGTGAATGAGTTTGTATGATTTATTATTTTTTTCAAAATATATGAGAATTGAAAATTATACTAATATAAATTATTATTATTATTTATAATTTTTTTTGCATTGAATTTGTTGTACAAAAGTTTTATTTTTATTATGTGTATGCATGTATATTAATTTACATTTTTAAATAAATTATTTGTCATCGAAGTCATCTTATTATATAATACATTGAGGCAAAAAATTATTTTATGGATTTATATTTAATAATATTCATTATTACTAATATATAAATGTAAAATGTAATTTTCTAAATAAAGTTCAATGAAAATAAATGCACAGCTTTTACCAAAAAAATTATAGATAATTTAGTTAATAAACGTTGCATGAACTATTAAGGTTAATAGGAAATGGGGCATAGGTAATCGGCCATAGGTTATGGGCCATAGGTGAATGATTTGAACTTTTTGAAATATAAGATATGTTATTTCCCAATTGATCAATTTTGGTAATTTTGTATACACTTCAATTAATATTTTTTATTGCAATCATATCATATTGAAAATTATCAAGACACAAAGTCACTTGTTTACTTTTAATTTCCTCTAAAAATGCATTAATATGACTGTATAAATGTGATATAAAAATTTTAAAATCAAACTGCATTGTAAAAAAAAAAAAAATCATTTCCTAAAAAGTCATAATTAATTGATAATGATTGATAAGTGGAGTGTTATTATTTCATTGAGCATGTATCATAGATGATTTATGTCTTTGAACATTATGAATTGTAAGGAATTTCATTTCATTGTCCACTCATGACTTTTTATAAATTTGTATTTTTAAATAAAATGAAATTATATAATATGAGCTGACAGGGCACAAAGTTATGTTATGAACTTTTATTTATTTATATTGATTAATACGAGTGTATAAATGTGATATATAATAGCCATAAATTATGAATCATTTCTTCCAAAAACAAATATTATTTTTTCTTGATAATAAGTGCTAAGTATACTATTTAGATTAGTGTGCAATGGGACATAAATTAGTGACTTTAGACTCTTAAAATGTGAAGGCATTTTATTATAAATCCGTAATTCTTTGTAACTCACATGTGCTTGTAAATCAATTATTTTTGTCTGCAATTGTCTCATACGAGTTAATAAATCAGGAAGCCATTTATTGACTTTCATTTTCTATCATGTGGTTTAATAAGAGTGTATATATGTGATATCATTGTTTTTGAAATCAAACTCCATGTAAAACAAAATGTTTTTCATAATTAAACATCTAATAATTAATTAATCATGAAGATAATGAATGTTAAGTGGACTATCCATTAAGCCCCCAAGGGTTAGCTCAAGAGGTCTAGAGCCAAATGTGAAGTTCTTTGATATTTTTTGCTGATCCCGGGTTCGATTCTCTATTGGGGTGAGGTTCCATACCTAGGGGCTGATGATTTACTCAATGTAGCATCTGCAAAATGGTGGGATGTACCTTGGGCTTTCTCATGCTTTCATTCCAAGTAAAAAGAAAGAAAACATGGAATATTCAAAGTTATTCAAGAGATGACTCATAAATGGACATATTTAAACAAAGTTTTTCATTTATGATATTTGATTTTTCCATCCAAATTAATTATTTGTAAACTTCAAGTCTTAAATAAATTAATTCTAATAGAAATAATATTCTAGAAGCCAACACTAACCTATTTATTGAATTCTATTTAGTTATATGCGTTGATACAAGTTTATGAATGTATTTCACTTTTGAAATTATTTAAGATGTTAATGTACGTGTAGATATATTTTTTTCAAAACAAATTAGAATTAATTGATAAGTTCTATGTGTTTCATCTGATTTTCAATCTATAACTTTTTATAACTATGTATTACTAAATCAATTACTTATATATGCAATCATCTCATGAAATTCTATCAGTCATGAAGCCATTTATTGACTTTTATATGCCTATTATGTGGTTTGATATCAATGCATAAATGTGGCATTGTTGTTTTTGAAATAACACTCCATGTAAAAGAAAATGAGTTTCCTCATAAAACATGGAATAATTACATGACAATGAATGTCAAGTGGACTATTTAGGCTCATTCAAGAGATGGGGCATAAATGGATGTCTTTAAACTTTTTGCACCATAATATGAGATGATTTTTCCATCCATAATAACATTATGTAAATTTCAACACTTAAATACATTATTTTTAGTTGATATAATCTAATAGAAGCCAACAAGACATGGTGCTATTTACTGTATTCTATTTATTTATATGCTTCCATAATACATGTTTATAAATGTAATGGGTTATTCAAATAAAGCGCTTGATGTAATCAAAGATAAAAAGTTTACAAAATAAATAATTTATAATTTAATTGATAATACATTTTAAATGGTTTACTTCAATTTTGTAATTTTGTATAGACTTCCCAATTGATATTTTCTGATATTTTTGTATAGACTTCAATTAATATTTTTTATTGCAATCATATCATATTGAAAATTATCATGACAAAAATTCACTTGTTGAATTTTAATTTCCTTTAAAAATGCATTAATATGAGTGTATAAATGCGATATAAAAATTTTAAAATCAAACTCCATTGTAGAAAAGTTTTCATTTCTTAAAAAGACATAATTAATTGATAATGATTGTTAAGTGGAGTGTTAATATTTCATTGGTCATGTATCATAGATGATTTACGTCTTTGAACTTTATGAATTGAAAGGAATTTCATTTCATTTTCCACTCATGACATTTTATAAATTTGCATTTTTAAATAAAATGAAATTATATCATATGAGCCAACAAGGCACAAAGTTATGTTATCTAATATCAATTTTTATTTATTTATATTGATTAATATGAGTGTATTAATGTGATATATAATATCCATAAATTATGAATCGTTTCTTCCAAAAACAAATATTAAATTTTCTTGATAATAAGTGCTAAGTATACTATTTGAACTACTGTGCAATGGGACATAAATTAGGGACTTCAAACTCTTAAAATTTGAAGGCATTTGATTATCAATCCGCAATTATTTGTAACTTACATGTGCTTGTAAATCAATTATTTTTGTCTGCAATTGTCTCATACGAGTTAATAAATCAAGAAGCCATTTATTGACTTTCATTTTCTATCATGTGATTTAATAAGAGTGTATAAATGTGATATCATTGTTTTTGAAATAAAACTCCATGTAAAAAAAAAAAAATCATGATTAAACATGTAATAATTAATTGATCATGAAGATAATGAATGTTAAGTGGAATATTCATTAAGTCCCAAGGGTTAGCTCAAGAGGTCTAGAGCCAAATGCGAAGTTCTTTGATATTTTTGCTGATTACGGGTTCAACTCTCTATTGGGGTGACGTTCCATAATTAGGGCTGATGATTTACTCAATGTACCATCTGCAGAATGGTGGGATGTATTATGGGGTTTCGTATGATTTCATTCCAAGTAAAAAGAAAGAAAACATGGACTATTCAGAGTTATTCAAGAGATGAGTCATAAATGGACATATTTAAACAATTTTCATATATGATATTTGATTTTCCCATCCAAATTAATTATTTGTAAACTTCAACTCTTAAATAAATTATTTCTAATAGAAATAATTTGATAGAAGCTAACACATTAACCTATTTATTTAATTCTATTTAGTTATATGCATTGACACAAGTTTATGAATGCATTGCACTTTTGAAATTATTTAAGATCTTAATGTACATTAAGATTTATTTTTTTCAAAAAAAATTAGAATTGATTCATGAGTTCTATGTGGTCCATTTAATTTTCAATCCATACCTTTTTATAACTATGTATTACTAAATCAATTACTTATACATGGAATCATCTCATGTAATTCTATCAGTCAAGAAACCATTTATTGACTGTTATATGCCTATTATGTGGTTTGATATCAATGCATAAATGTGGCATTGTTTTTTTTGAACAAAAATCCATGTAAAAGAACATGATTTTCCTCATAAAACGTGGAATAATTACTTGTTAAATGTCAAGTGGACTATTCAGGTTCATTCAAGAGATGAGGCATAAATGGATATCTTTAAACTTTTTTCACCATAATATGAGATTAGATTTTTCCATCCATACTAACAATATGTAAATTTCAACATTTAAATACATTATTTGTAGTTTATATAATCTAATAGAAGCCAATAAGACATGGTGCTATTTAGTTCATTATATTTCATTAGGGGAATTTTGAGGTCTAAAATGGGCCTCCAAGGAAAAATGTACAACCAAAATAAAATGTATAATAACCAATACTATTCAAGATGATGATTTCAACCATGGGGGATGATTCATCTTTTTTGGAGTAAAAAAATAAAAAATAATAAAATAATAAAGCTACTTTTTCAACTCATATTTTCAACTTATCTCCCTAAGTTTTTACTCAAATTTTGAGCAAGAGTACTCATTGGATGCAAAATTTAATTTCTCATCCAATGAGTATCCATGTTGCATACTTTTGATGGACATTGCTACACAAAAAATGATAAATACATGAAAAACGTGATTGCAATCACGTTGTTCATGTATTTGTCATTCGCGTATCAGGATCCATCGAAAGTATGCAACATGGGTAATCCTTAGATGAAGAATTAAATCTTTCATCCAAAAGTACTCCCACTCGAAATTTGAGTAAAAACTTAGGGAGATAAGTTGAAAATATAGGTTGAAAAAGTAGTTTTATTATTTTATTATTTATTTTTCTTTTTACTTTTCTTTTTTCCTTCCAAAACATGATGATGTAATCTAACCTTATTTTATTATTTCCACAATTATCTTATAATTTCCTTAGGAGACCCATTTTAGAACTCAAAACTCCCCTAATGAGTTATATTTTTCCATAATACATTTTTATAAATGTAATGGGTTATTGAAATAAAGCGCTCGATGTAAGTAAAGATACAAATTTTTGAAAATGAATAATTTAGAATTTAATTGATAATACATTTTAAATGGTTTACTTTATTTTGTATCCATAACATTTTCTAACTATATATTCTTAAATCAATAACTCATATTTGCAATCATATCATATAAGTCAATAGCTTAACTATGACTTATATTTTCCTATCATGTGGTTTAATATGAATGTATAAAGGTGATATTGTTGTTTTTGAAATAAAACTCCATGTAAAAAAAATAGTTTTCTGAATAAAACATGGAATAATACATTGATAAGGACTCTTAAGTGTACTTTCAAGGTTCACTGAAGAGAAGGGTAAAAAATTAATGTCTTTAGAATTATTGCACCATTATTATGACAATTTTTTTACAAATTACAATTAATATATAATGAATCTTAAATGGTATTTAAACAAATTATAATTATTTGATAATTATTTCTAAGTGGTCTGGATCTCCCCTCAATTCTTTATAAAGGCACTAAGGGGACCTAGAAAATTTAGCATAAAAGCTTATTTTACTTAGTAGCTTTCTAGTATACCAGATGCAATGAAAAATTTGCAACGTAGGCACTCCTTACCAAGTCTTACAGTAAGATCCTCATAACACCATCATAGTTTGAACAAGAACTCCCCCTCTGAAATGTGGTAAACTTGGGGGTGAGAGTTTTTAGGCACAAAATTTTGGACATCAAGGAGTCTAGTTTATCATTCGTAACTATAATAGCTTGATTTCAAGTTATACATAATAATAATATGATTTAATTTATTACTACTAATAGCTACTTTCACACCCATACTATGTACTGATATTTTCGTGACAAGCAATTCCATGTTTAACCTCTTCACGGGTCACTAATTGGTTTTACATTAATAAAAATATTTACCTTATCTTATTTTAAGTTAATATTGTGATTTTTTTGAGAGGATTTTTACTTCCTAGTATGGATAGACCCCACATAAACATTTACACTTGTAAATATTTGTTTACAAGGATATGGGAAGGTCCTTGTTAAATGTTCTGCTCATAGACTAGTTAACATAATTTTGAGTTATTCATTTGGTGGGTTTACCGATGGTTCTTTACAAGCCCATAGTATTGCATATCCCATGCTATTTTTTTGTGTTACATGATGAAGCCTACTTAAAGGCTTCAACAAATCCATTATGAAATGTAAGACTTCTAGCTTAGATCCATCTTAACTCTAGAGTTGATCCCTGTTGGCACTTGCTAGATCTCGATATAAGATGGATCTATGTTGGTTTACAAAATAAATAATGTTAATGAAGTTCTTGTGTTGGTTTTGATTGTTGAAATAATAAATTTAAACATAATATCGGTCTTATGAAATATTTTGTCTTGTCGATTATAAATTTTATTCATGTCCTAAATTATATAATTATAAAATATGATACCACAAAAATAAACAAAATTTCTAATAGTACCTGTAATTAAAATCGTTATGGTAATAAACATACTACTATAATTATATGATTAAATAAATTCTATGGAGACTTTAAAATTGTTCCAACCTTCTACTAGAATAGTAACTCATCACAATCAATGCCATATTTACTATATCGAATTATAATTAAATTGGTAAATAATACTAATACGCATAATACTCTTGTCACCAACTAATATTATTCAAATTTTTAAAAGGAACCATAAATAATATTAGAAGAAATAATGTAAGGAGTCCAAGACTAAGATATCAAAGATTTCCTTCTACAAATTTATATAATTTTTTTTCATATAGCTTGTCATGATAAATTTATTGCAAAAAATGGTGAATAGATACATTGAAATAGTGAACTAACTGATTTTAAAACTTAATCTAGTTAAAGTTCTAAATTCTAGATCCACTCAATAATTCCAAATTTAATGAAACATGTTTGTTGTTAAAGTCCTTGTAATAGATTTTTTCCAATTTTAATGAAATACATGTTCTTGTAAAAAAGACATAAATAGATAGAGGTAGAGAGAAGGGAGTGACAAGGATAAATGGAGAGAGAGGGAAGGAAGAAAAAATAGATAAAGAACTAGAGGGCGAGAGAGAGGGAGTGACAAGAAGAGAGGGTGAGAAAGGGAAGAGAGAGAGAGGGAGACATAGAGTTGGAGGGGGGATAAGGGGCAACAAGAGAAGGAAAGAGGGAGGGAGATAGTGATAGAGTTGGAGGGTAGAGAGAGAGAGATAGGGGGATAGATAGATTGAGGTGGGAATGAAAGGTAGAGAGAGGAGTTGAGAGATAGATGGAGAGAGGGATGGAGAGAGTAGAGGGAAGAGGGGAGAGACAGAGGAGAGAGAAGGATAAAATCTCTTTTCAATTTTCAATTTAAAATACATTTTTATCTCAAGATATTTGATCCCAAAAGAGACTCGATCCTTCTCAACCCTTGATAGATAATGGGCTAAGATGGATCTAGGCTGGTTTATTTTTATCTTTATTTTTTTTGTTTTATTTTGACACAGTTAAATTTTTAACATAATATTACAAAGATTTGATCCCTCTCGAGGCTTGGTAGATCCAAAGTTAAGATGGATCTAAGATATTTTAATTTCCCAAGCTATATTCCACATTAATGCCATGGGGATGTGCTCTACAACCCAGTATAAGGGTAGATGTGTATGGATAAGTGCTTAACATTTAACATAAAAATTTAATGTTTATATGTCAACACAATTAAATAATAAAAATGTTCAAAGTATTATAGAACTAGTATGGGCGAGATGTTCTAGTGTAAAATTTTAAATCTTGGCTCAATTAAAATGTTAAAATTAATAAAATTCAATTTGTTATATTTTTGGATAAATAAATTTATTTCTCATGTAGAATAACTTGCATAAATTTTGGTGACTAGTAACCACTTGTAAGTCTACACACTTGCACTTTTACTCCTACATAAGAGCTAAAGTAAAAATAAATAATTGTGGGAAGTAACTCCTATAAGTATAATTTTTACATCTTATTCCTATCGATTTTTTACACAAAGAATTTTTTGAATTATGGTGGGAAGTAACTGATGGTAGATATGCTATTTACTTTAGTATAAGTTATTTTCAATTATTTGATTTTTGAATGGTTTTTCTTCAAACCTTAAGAATAAAAAATCACTGCAGAAATTTAAATTTAGCCATTAAGCACATAAAAACGTAATACTTATAATAAATTTACAATATAACAAGTTTCTTAACCATGGAAATCCACCCCCACTTTACCATGGATATTATTAGCTTTTAAAAAAATTTTGTTACAATACCATGGCTTACCAATACTACATGTCAAAAAACCAGAACTCATTTCATAATGAAAAAGAAATTACATATAGCATTTAATACATAGAATGAAAATTCTTCATCATAGAGAGAGAGAGAGAGAGAGAGAGAGAGAGAGAGAGAGAGAATGAGGGGAGAGAAGGAGATACCCACCGAAGATACGGAGGGAGATAGTGATAGAGAGAGTGATGGGATAGAGAAGTATAAAAGAGGTGGAGATAGAGGAATGAAGAGAGAGCTGAGGGGAGGAAGATATAGATGTAGTTTTTGGGAGAGAGATGGATGGAATAAAAAATACATAAAGATATAGAGGTAGAGAGAGAGCGAGCAACAAGGGATATATGGAAAGAGAAGGTGAAAGGAGAGAAGGGAAGACAAAGGGAACGAGATGAGAGAGAGAGGGAGATAAAGGGAAGAGAGAGGGGGAGAAGAGGGAGAGGGAGAAGGAAAGAGGGAGGGAGATAGTGATAGAATTCAATGGGGGAGAAGGGGGAGAGAGGGAAGGAAAGAGGGATGGAGATATTAATAGAGTTGGAGGGGGCAGAGAGAGATGGGGGGGAGACGGATAAGTGGGAATGAAAGGGAGAGAGAAGAGTTAAGAGAGAGATGGAGAGAGGGAGGAAGAGAGTAGAGCAGGAGGGAAGAGAGAGATACAGAGAGGGAGAGATAGAGCAAACCTATATATGGTATGTGTATATAAAAACGATCCTAGATCCATCATAACACTAAATCTGTCAAGCACCGAGAGGGATACAATCTATTTTCTCTTTAAGCTCGGGGTGCTTGATAGATTGTAACATGTATCCCATCAAAGAATAAATAAAAAAATTTAAATACACATTCATAAGCATCAACATTAACATAAGCATCGACATTAGCCACATAAAAGACTACACACTAAGCCTGATACATTCATTTCATAATAGTTAAAAAATTCTGCTATACATAGATGCATTAAAACAATGAGCTATAAGACTTAGGTATACACTATATTTTTGGAAACCATGGTCAGAATCCATTTTTTTATAACACACATGTTATTTATAGTTTATTCGCCCCACGGGTTGTGCATGACACTGCAAACATATTTGTTTAAAGGGTTAAGTGTGGTCAGACTACAATGCTATTTTCGTAAGAGTTTAGTACCCTTGTTTCTTGCGATTGCACCTAACACGAGTTTGTCTACTGCAGCTCAAATTTGGATCTTATCTGGAATGATCCCAACCCTCCATGCAATTTCATTGAATGGTGGTAGAAATATTTGTAAGTTTTTAATGACACTCCTTGATGACCCCACTTCAGGCATCTGAACGTCCATCTCATTGGACGATTGAGGTTGCACATGTGCGATTTACCCTAGCTAGCTCCCATTGTGAACCTCTACTTATGAAATTTGAACCTAAAACTTAATGGAAACTAAACCCCACACAAACCACATAATTTACATCTCAAAGGTATACTTAATATATAAATTATAAGGTACTACTCATATTGTTTAATATGCTATCAATAAAACAACATGCTAAATCAATAATCAACCAATATAAAAAAAAAAATAATACCATATACATCATATATTAAAAATGGATGAATAAAATATTAAGAACTAACCAAAATTATTATAAATCACATATAATTTTTTCATAATTACATTAAATTTTGTTTAACATATATTTTAATACATTAAAAGAGTTAAAAAAGTTACTAGACTAACCAATAGTTATCCATATATGGGTGCTAGCTGCAAACCCATATATCACATATAAATTTGACATCATCATTTTTGCAAGAAGATTTTACACTCAAAGATTTGATGATTGTGAAATTTTTTGATAAATTACATGTAATTCTTAATGAGATGCCCCCAAGTTTAGGGTGAACACTTATTCATCTTTGGGAACATAAATCTTAACTAAACATCAGACATCCTATCGAGAATTACACATAATCATAATCATAATCATTGTCATACTGAAATTTGAAATTTAGTTAAATATATGATTTTGGTAATTTAAAAAATAATAATATAAATTAAATTTTCATTTTTTTTATATTTTTAATATATTTTATTTCAAAATTATTTACACTATATATTAAAATGACTTTGGAATTAAAAACCTATTACATTAAAATTGAATTAGATTTAATAAATTATAAAATTGGTTAGATTCTATATACATAGAATTGGATGGAGCAATTTAGCTAGCCATCATAATATTGTGAAATATTTTGTAAGTCATGAAATTCAAAATTTAAATTATCATTGATAAAAAATAGATATTTTTTTATAAAAAAAAAAAATCATAAAAATATAACTCAATTAATAATCACCATATTATAATATAAAATATTATGTAAACTAGGAATCAAAATTTGACTCCTATGTAAATACAAATATATAAAGTCGAATTAATACTGGAGTCGAATTAACAAATTTAATACTTGATTTCTTTTCATACGCATTAGATTTGATTTTATTAATAAGTCTCTTTACGAGCCAAAGTCGATAAAGGCTATTTCTGGCCGAAAGTCAACACTTCGATATTTGAAATTAACCACTTCTGAATCAAGTATATCCTTTAGATTATTAATTACCACCGACTTCATTATTATTAATTTTCTTTTTAAAAACACTGAGATAATGCCGACATCTTTATTATTATTAATTTGTATTTAAAAAACACTTTGAGAGAATGCGAACTTTGGAAAATCTGGAAGCATCAAAATCGATGGTCAATTCGTATTTAATTAGCCCATGTTTTGTCACGGTAATTGAGTCGTTTTTTAATACTTAATTTGTTTAAAATTTGGTCGAAATTTATTTAAATCATAAGTTTTAAGTTTTAAGTTTGATATGTCAATTTTGCTCAATAAAATAAGAAGTGCTTTAAAAATTTTCAAATAAACTGCATTCTGAATTTATATGTACAATAAAAAAAAATTAATTTAAATAATACAGATCAAAATTTTATGTGAAATTTTTTTTTTGCTAAAATATCAAAATTTAAAAAATAAAAAATAAAAATATTACATAAAAGGAAAACACACCTCATAAAAAAAAGTGAGATCATAAAAAAGTGAGAGCGAGTTTTTGCTAAAAACTACAAATCAAATCACACTAAAGACAAACACCTGAAACAATTCAAAGAGAGAAGTGAGAGCGAGTCTTTGCTTTATCAACACGGCAATACATAAATCATATGCCGGATAAGGCTGGGACCGGACAAGGTTGAGATGATGAGGCATGGTGTCACAACTCTGGAAAACGTGTTACCAAGAAATTGGAATGTGTTACAAAGTTGAAATTGTATAATTTCTGCTTTAAATTTAACCGTCATATCCTTAAAAGTGGAAAAAGGTCTTACCAGGTAAATGTTCCAAAGTTCAAATTCTTTAAATTCCGCTTTAAATTTGACCGTTAGATCAGTAAAGCTGTAAAACGCGTTACCAGCCTCCCAGGTATATGTTCAAAGTTGAAATTATGTAAATTACACTTTAAAGTTGACCGTTAGAGCCGTAAAGGAGTGGGTTTGTCTTACGCGTGAACGCGTGGAAGAATTACATATCCTTTGCACCGCCTCTCTGCTCTTTTATCATTCACTAGTGTTATATAACATCCATTCTGAACTAAATTGACAAAAAAAAAAAATAACATCCATTCTGAACACACCCATTACTACAGAATCAATCCATCATAATCGCTATTCCTTACATTCTCTGACTTGAAAGTTCCAGAAATCGACTCTGAAGAAGTTCGCCATGTCTGACAAAAAGTTTCAATCGCCACCTGCAGGTTACCCAGAAGGAAATCCTCCTCCAGGTTCGGCTCTCTGCTTTTCATTTTCTCTTATCTCAATCAGTTGTATTTTTATACAGAGGTCATAAATCTGCAGAGAAATCATAGATCGCAGATTACGCACAAAAAGACCATAGATCATAATTGTTGACTTGCTGAGAAATGTTTTAAAAATGATAAATTTCATTTTTCGTTAAAAGGGTTTTTACCGTGGTGGTTATTAGGATATCCCACTCAGGCTCCTCCTCCACAGTACGCTCAAGCAGCTGGACCTGTTAAAACGCAGACGAGAGCTGAGAAAGGATGCATTGAAGCATGGTTTGAATTCAATTCCATTTTTCATTAATTATATATATTTGGGTTATGATCTTCTGTTATTAGCTGTTTTGTTTTGTTTTATATATATATATATATATATATATATATATGGGTGTAATTTTGTGTTAGTGACTGTTTTGTTTTCTTTTTATTTGCAGCTTTGCGGCCGTGTGCTGCTGTTTTGCGTTCGAAGACTGTTGTTGTTGTTGTCTCTGAGGAGAAGTTTTACATTCCTTGGGAAACAAAAAGAGATTTAAAGACTCTATGATAAGATAAAACTATGTTATATAATTACTGCAATTTTGATTTCACTTTACGGTGAAAACAGATTTATGTGTTTTATGGTCAGTGTTGCTTTAGTGGCTTTTTGCCATTCACTTACAGCCTTTTAGAATTCAGTGGAAAACCTTTATTGATGTAATTACTTGGTTTGAAAGTTAAGAAAAAAACTTGGTTTGGATTGTTGATAAAGGTTCTATCTTGTATTTTCGCTTTCAATTTTGTTGCTAGGAG